>BGPT01000524.1:275055-297218 GCA_003297045.1 Symbiodinium sp. clade C Y103 | reverse complement strand
TGGCAACGGTGGCGCACTCATGCTCATTGATCATGGGTTGTTTCGATGTCTGGGTTTTCACGTTCTTTTCACCAAGCTGGACAAGGGTCGCCATGAGAAAACCTGAAATAAGACCATTTGGGGATGATTCCCTATACTAACCATATATTCCAGGGCTCGGTCACAGTGAGGTCGTTATAACTTACCTATATATATATATATATTATAAGTTTTACCTTGCAAAATGCCCGAGAGGTCGGAGTGTAGCTACAACAATCCACGTGGATTGTTGCTTAAGCTATGGAGCGTCGTGGCTTTTCGTGGGATTTTTTCTCAGTACCAAACTACATCTATCAAACGAAACCAAACTAGACTTGTATATGTGCTAAACCCACTAATGTTGGTAAAACAAAGCCATAAACCATCCCCAATTTAAGCAGACATAAATAGGTGGTATGTTTGCCATTCCCAGTCATGGGTGGTACACATGGCAGTGTTTTACCCACATAAAAATCATAACCAACTAATCAGATCTATATTATATAATCAGCAACCACTTCCTGGGGTCCCCTACAACTGCACAGGCTCCACCTGGCTTAAGACCTCCTCTGAAACCCGTGTCAGAGCCAGCATCTCCTAAGAAGGACGACTCGGACTGGAGTTCATGGGTCAGAACAAACATTCATTCCTAGTCCTAGGATGTCCTAGGGATATGACACATGAACACTGCGAATATGGGAATATGATCGGGATATGTTCATGTTCATGTAATTTCTAGAGTATTGTCCAATTTCATGAACCCCATGAAGGGGGATGGTGTATTGTAGTTGGTCGCCGTAAAGTCTCTCAGATTCTTGAGAGTCATTCCATGGTGGTAAAGGACAGCCATGACGCCTGTCATTTTATCTGGAGGATGACGCCTCCCTTGTTGGCCCTCTTTGTACAAAGGTGTGAACCAACCTTTCGTGTTTACGCGTGCTGTGCAAGTCGACTGCGAATTTTCAATTGAACAAGTACTCGATCTATCGATCTATTGAACTATCCCTCTGTTTTTCCTATCTACCTGTCAATCGATTTTTTACTCCCCGTGCCGATCTATCTATCATTACCCAGTATGATACTAGGTTACATTTGGTCGAAGAGTCAAGATCATCTGGCGAGCCCATATGTTCTCACCCGTGGAAATCCGTTCCATAGAGGGAAAGGCCACTCAAAACACCTAACTTCCTATGGTGAGTAAATTACTTTTCCCCTTTTTTATTACAAACGTCGCCTAACATTTGGAGGTTTCCAATCCATAGGGGTACCCCCAGTTCTCATCCATTTATAGATAGGATTTTCCATTATAAACCAGCCATTTTTGGGTACCCCCAGCCATTAGGAAACCTCCATTTCATGACGCCGAAAAAAATCTGTGGCTTTGTCTCAAAATAGCCTCCAGGCAGACCATCAGGCCTCATGTGCAGCTTGCAGCACAGCCTTGACGACAGGGATGGGTCAAAGCCTTGGTACCCTGGATGTTCATCGCCCTAGATATGGTATTACTATATGCATTACTGTAGTACTATGTATATTATGCTATATACGTATATATATATATACAGTATATATTTGTAATAGGTATTGATCCATCACCATTTATATAACCCTGTCTGCTACACACTTGATCACGCTTCCACGCGTAAGATAAGGTTACATCCTGTTCAACCTCGGGAAAAAGTGTGTCTTTGGCCATACCCAAATCACTCCCATTTTGTTGAGTGAATCTCATCTTTTGCTGTCTGAAGTCCCGTTGTTATTCTGACATTTCGCTTTGTTGAAGGTCTGGTGTTGGGTGTTTTTTGTGGTGAAAGTGTCATTTTTGGTAGTAAAAGGCAGGCTGTAAAGTTGCTAGTGTTGGCCTCATCACCAGCGGCTTCCGCGCATAACCTGCAGGTGGCAGGTTGTGTTTTAGAGCAAAACATTGCCATGTCGCCTAAATCCCAGATTTCGCGAAAACATGAAAACTGCAGATGATCTTTAAGTCTCACTATCTCAATATATCATTGTCAACGTATACTGCTTACATTGTTTACAAGACTATCCGACTACATTCATATCCGACAACAAATGTTGGATCGTGTTCATCCGTAAATTCAAGCGCTTCACTCCCCCTTTCAAAGTTTGAGTCAATGAGATTTGTACATGTCGTTCATCATTTACATTCGTCTGCGAGGATGAACACAAGGTATCGCCAGAATCGACCAAAATGCGCACTAGAAACATATCAACCCTAGTGTTACCCTCTGGTAATCAAACATAGCAATGGAAAATCCACCATTTATAGATGATTTTTCCCATTAAAACCTCCATTTATAGAGGATTTTCAATTGCCACGTTTGATTACCGGGGGGTAATAATAATGTCAACTAGGGGGTCTACCCCAGTGAATACAGCGAGTCCAGCATTGGGATCCCCCAATCAAACAGCCCAGGGATGCCAATATTGACCAAGTCATACCGTTTTTTGCTGCCTCAATACATCGCTCAAGGCATGTAGAACCAGTTGTACCTGCGAAGGAACCTGGGAAAATGCTGGTCTTTTCAGGGCGACCATCCACGTTCCGGCGGGAATTTCGGTGCAAAGAAAGGAAGATTTTGAAGCGGAACAATTCTGTTTGAAGGTTTGAAGGGAAATGATTTCATTCAAGCAATGATTACAAAGATCGCTGTATGTAGAGGGAAACCTTTGAACAAAAAGGAAAAAACAAACTGTCAATCATATAGTCTATACAGGTGCTTCCCGCTCCAACAGGTTAGGCCAAACTGTGATTTGGTGGGTCTACAGTCTAAGCACGTGTTGGAAGACACTGGCCTTTCTTAATCTGTTCAATCTGTTCCCCAAAAGATCAACATTCGATTCTCATTTGATGTTCTACTTCATAGGCGAAGGAAAACCATGGATCCTTGACTCCCCAGCTCTTCAAGCTCTTTCAGAGATGATTCCACCAACACGTGTCACCGGTGGAAAGTCACCATCCCAAAGATATCAGACGTAGCCATGGACTTGGAAACCTTGGTTTCAAACTGGGAAAATAACCATGTTTTTGTGAAAAATATATTGAAACCACCAACCAGAACAGGACACCTTCATACCCCCTGAGCATTTCTGAGCCCCGAACCTCACGTGCGCTTGCGGACAGGTCCTTGCATAATGTTTGCAGCCACAGTTGTGCTGTGGTTGGCTGCCGCGCAAAAACATGAGAATTGAAGCCACGAAAATGCTCACATACTTCCTACCTTTTTATATAACAAAAACAAATTGAACACACATCATGCCCACGTGGTTTCTTTGAAACCAGGACGTGTTCTAATTTATAATAGATCGTTTTTTTGCCACAAAAAATATCAACGTTTTCCCAACGAAAAGGAGACGTTGAAAACACCACGCAATAAACTCAGTCAGGATCCACCATCTGAAAGATAGGTTGCCCCATGACATGGGTGGATTTTCCACAACATCGGGGTCACTTCGGGCTTTGGGTATGCGTAGCTTATTGTCAAAATCATTCTCAAAATCCTTTCACCTGTCATCTTAAGCCAGGTTGCATGTGAATAGTTGAGAGTATTTTTGCTAGCAAACCAAAAAGGATCATGTATAATTGGCAATACGTATCAATATGGGTTATATAATAGTCTAAAAGAAAGGGTACCTCCAACTTGATGTTCAATCATAATTTCCCCCTATTGTTGAAATGGTCATTTGGAGGGTATAAACCTCCAGACTGATTCATATTTGGATATGGATGGATATGGTATATAACATCTGGATACATTTGATAGATGAATTAATTACCTGGTAAACATCAAAAATGCAAAATGGAAATGGATATCCAAACTTTCACGCGATAGTCACACATAGTCATGACCACCCCGTACCACAATCAACCCCAAGGATTTTGCCCGGAACTTCAATCCAATCAATACATGGGTTTGTATGAACATTGTTAGCATCCGAAATTCCAATGTTTGGCAGGTTTAGTACCAATTTCTTTATCAAAAATCAAATATGTTCATGATTATCCTCAAATTCCAATGGTTTATCATCATTTTCCCTATTCATATCGTATTTGTTTGATGTACACACGTATATTTCTATATATATTTCTATATATATATATATACAATATATATATATACAATAAATATATATAGATATATACAATATATGTATATGCATATATAATTATATATATATACATATCTATATATATATATGTATATATATATATGAAGTCAAACTTCCGACAATATGGACAGATGGAAAAGCCAAGATGGGAAGAGCCACAGAAGAGAAGCTCAGAGAGGAGAAAGTCAGAAGAGAGAAGATCAGACGGGAGAAAGTCAGAAGAGAGAAGATGCAGGTGCACGAAAAGGTAGGAAAGTCGCTTTTCCAATGTTTTGTGGCTCCGGAGGGTCGGAAAAAGTAGGCGCGCTAAAGCGGCGGGTGCGGAACCATCTGGGCAGATGAGAGATCAAAAATTGGACGCTGTTGTGGCGCGAAGCACATTTGGAAGTAAAAGTGTTAAAAACTGTCACGTACGGAGCACTTTAGGAAGTTGAGATGTTGGAAAAGTGGACGCCGTTGTGGCCCGAAGCACATTTGGAAGTAAAAAGTGTTAAAAACTGTCACGTTCGGAGCACTTTTGGAAGTTGACATGTCGAAAAAGTGCACGCCCTTGCGGCGCGAAGCACATTTCCATGTCAAAAGTGTTAAAAACAGACGGTTTCGGGTCGATTTTCGAAGTTTGGATGTGACTACACCACAACTACAAGTACAAGCACAAGTACAATTACAACCACAACAACAACTACTACTACATTGACACCACAACTACCACTACAATTACCACTGCAACTACATTACCACTACATTACCACTACAACTACCACTACGACTACAACTACAACCACAACAACCACTACAATTACAACAGCTACAACTACAACTACAACAACTACAAGTGCAACTTCAACTACATGACAGCTACAACTACAACTACCACACCTACAACAACTACAGCTACAACTGCAACTACATTACCGCTACAACTACCACTACAGCTACAACTACAACCACAACAATCACTACAACTACAACAGCTACAGCTACAAGTACAACAGCTACAACAATCACAACAACTTCAACTACATGACAGCTACAACTACAACTACAACACCTACAACAACTACAGCTACAAGTACAACAACTACAACCACAATAACCACTACANCTTCAACTACATGACAGCTACAACTACAACTACAACACCTACAACAACTACAGCTACAAGTACAACAACTACAACCACAATAACCACTACAACTACACTACACTACACTGCACTGCAAAACAACTACAGCTACCACTACGACTACGATTACAACTACAACCACAACAACCACTACAACTACAACTACAACTACAAAAACCACAACTACAACAACTACAACTACAACTTCAACTACATGACAACTACAGCTACAACAGCTACAACTACAACCACGATAACCACTACAACAACAGTACACTNACATGACAACTACAGCTACAACAGCTACAACTACAACCACGATAACCACTACAACAACAGTACACTGCACTGCACTACAACTACAACTACAACAACTACGACTACAACCACCTTACAACTACAACTACAACCACAACGACATTTAAAGCTACAACCACAACTACATCTACAACTACATTACAACTTCACTGCGCTGCCTCCATCCACTTGTCGGTCCATCAGTGGGTTCGCTCTGCCATCCATGATTCACAGCAACCAAACTCTCCTATAGTTTCCTATCTTTGAAACTTCCGCCACCGCCTTGTGCGGTACTACTGGTAACAAAAATATATAACATAGATATCGATATAGATACAAATACAGAATGATATGGATATAGATGTAGAGGCTTTACTAATCTTGCAACACTCACATGACATTTCCCCGTCTCCTCCAACTGTTTTCGAAAATCGGGAGAAGGCATGGAACTAGGGTTCCTGGTCCAAAGGAAAGCGAGGGCGAGGGTGCAGGTTCCGCAATTGCCCTGCGGAAACTAGAAAAAAACATGGTTTGGACACTGTGCACAAAGGGAACATGCTGGTGAACCAACTGATTTTGGAGTCTTCCCAGCCTGTTTTGGACAAACCCACATTGAAGTCGTATTTTTTGCCCTAAATGTTCAGGCACATCCATCAGAAAGTGCTGGCAAAAGTCCTCAATGTCGTATCATCCTGTACTTGTGCCTGTGCCGCTGGTATGCCGTCGGAGGAAATTGTCTCGCAAGTGAATCATTTCCTGGAAGTTCTGTGATTATTCCATGTGACATCGAGTTTGAGATGTTCCATGAAGTCATGATTTCACTGGCATCACAATTTCCATTACAGTATTCTATTATACATGTACTCTACTCATCTCTGTTCTCTGGTATTTCAAAGAATTCGTTCAATTCTCAACTATGACGAACACAAACATGGCCTATCTGACTATCTGAGACTCCTGTTTTTCCTATTTTTCCTGCCATCATCAATCATCGGTAATCTCAACCATGGTTGCCGGATGCCGCTTCTCAGAAGAGCCATATGTTTTCTGCTGGGAAACAATCTCATGGTGTTTTCCAGGAGGCCTGCTGATCGACGACCCCCTCTTTCTGTGTAGGTTTGGCTGTCGCAAGTGTGCCTTGGACTGCGCCAGCAGCATCATCATGTTCCCAAAACCCGCAAAGAGAGTATGTGAATATTAAATGACATAGTCCATAAATTGAAAACATGTCCAACGATTGACAATCGTGGCGGTTTTTACCACTGCCGCCACCACCAGAATCATCATCATCATCATCATCATCATCATCATCATCATCCTCATCATCCTCATCATCACTGAACATTTATGTGATTGATCATGGCGTTCTCCCACCATGATGCAACAATCAATCAATTACAAAAGGCGTATGACCAAAAGGGGGGGGTTGTGATGTACCATTATGTACATGTATATAAAAAATAAAATTCATATGTCTATAAAGTTTTGAATATATAATACACATACTTGTCTATATAATAGTACGTGTGATGATAAGATATTAAGAAGTATATATTTACACCGCCACCACCACAACAACAAGAACAACAAGAACAACAATTAAAAAAAAAACAATTATATAACAACAAACAACAACAACAACAACAACAACAACAACAACAACAACAACAACAACCACGACAACAACAACAACAACAACAACAACAACAACAACAACAACAACAACCAAAAACAACCACCACCACCACCAACAACAACAGCAACAACAACGACAACAACAACAACGACACCACCACCACCACCACCACCACCACCACCACCACCACCAGCAACAACAACAACAACAACAACAACAACAACAACGACAGCAACCACAACCACCACAACCACCACAACCACCACAACCACAACAACCACAACAACCACAACAACCACAACAACCACAACAACCACAACCATAACCACAACCATAACCACAACCACAACCACAAGCACGACCATGACCACGACCCTGACGACAACAACATCAACACCTGCAAGTTTCAAGTACCATGATGTACCATGAATGTTTGAACCAATTCATAGTGCGGGTGGTTGGGCCCCTCATCCTGCAAACATTTGCCATGAGGATCCATCATCCCAATGGCAAATTGGAAAACACGCATGTACCCAGAGTTGAATATATACATGTGAATGCATGTGATATGATTATAAACATTGTGTTGGAAAAAACCAACCGACTCGTACAGCAAAGCTTCCAGACTTCTTGAGTTTCCGTAATTCTTCTAGCTACATGTGAAATATGGCATGCTGAGTGATATTTCAATTCCAGGACTCCCAGGAAGAACACGAGATGCGCAAAGGGACTGCTTCAATCAGCGATACTTCGCATTAGAAGGTTCATGATCATTGAAACAAAAAACAAAATGAGAATAATATAAAACAACCCCGGTTGTCCCAGTTTTTTGAGGAAATTCCAAGGGATTTCTGATCGGATTTCTGGAAACAAATCATGGCATCTTCGCCATCTCCGAGGCCACGGGCTGTCAAGCTCTACCTGGGCATGGGACGACTGGGCCGTGATCCCAGGGCACCAATGGCTGGTTTTAAGGGAAGATTTATAGGAAACCAAGGGTTTTGCACGGTTTTCCCATGAATTCTCAAGGTTTATCGCAGATTTTCGCGGAATTTCTGAGATGGGAGTCCCTGTGGATGGCGAAATTCCTGTGTTTTTGATGACCATCCTGAAAAAAACATTGGGACAAGTAAACGTTAGACGTGACTCCTGTGATCATGCCCCAGCAACCCAGGGGTAAAATGAGTCATCAAGATTTTCATAGATTTTCGGGGTAAAAACTTCAAGTGGAGAGCTAGCTGAAGAAACATTGACAAAGGTCTAAAAAAAAAACTGTACTCAGTGTGTGCAAGCCAGTTTGACGTACAGCTCACATGAACCCCTGAGCTTTTGGATATCACTGGGGTCCTGCGGAAAATTCTAGAGGAAATCCATTTCTCACCATGAATTGGAGAACCGGTGACCTGGTTGCAAGGGAATCATTCTCAACATGGGACTGGGTTAAACAACCGGTAAGTATTACTACCAAGATTTTCACATCAAAATGGCGTGCATGAAAAATGTTCATCCCCCCAAATGGCAATGTGGGCTTTTATCCACACCCACATTATCTATAGCGATTCTTGCGAAGACTCAGGGAGTTCCACCAGCTGCATCCCGTTCTTCTTTCTCGGCACGCCCTTGACAACCGAACCACGTAGAAATTGGCTCCGACACATGGACCCTGTGGAAAAGGCCAACATACATATCAAATATGATCATACATGTGCAATTGTGTGCACATAGATTCAATTCTATATTGTAGCAGTATGTAGCACTTGAGAATTTGAAGCGCATGGTGAATCGTCCCGCAAAAATGTGTTTGTCTTCCGATTATAGATATAGTATATAGCATGAGATGTGATTGGGCACTTCATATTCAATGGATGTGGAACCGAACTTGCTAGTTTTTGATTGAACTAGAAAATGGTGGTATAACATGATAGAAGATGATACGATGACACAAGGGGAAACCAACCATTATATGGCTCTATAATGAGATATCTGCGACTAAAACATGATGATCTATGCCAGATTTCACCAGCAATGGGGCTTGAAACCAACAACATATGGGGAAAATTCATGGGATATAGAGGATTATAAAGGAATATCATCCAATGTAATGGTTATAATTGCATATTCAACCGACAACATTGGGTACTTGGATGTGTCTGAAATAGGGTATACCGGTATAACCCCCCAGATATCCCTAAGGTCAAGCTTGAAGATGAACTGACCAAATTGGATGATGAGAAAAAATACGTTTGAACCTCCCTATCTTAATGATCTTAATAATAAAACAAATGTAAAATTATGTACATATGTTGTTTCGACTGAAGATTCTTCCTTCAATCAATCCGCAGAATCACACAATATGACTATATACATGTATATGTATAATTATATGTATTTTCTTCCAATCTATGGCCATGGACGTGGGCCCCACGTTGTGTAACTCGGTTTTGGCAAATGCTGCTCGAGGACTATCTCCTTGCCTTTGGCAAAGGATGGCTCAGGGTTGCACCAGCTAACCTGTCCATAAAAGCGCCAATCAACATATATATTCTATTTTTTTGCTTAGAAAAAGGACATATGTTTCCCCCCCATCACAAAAAGAACATAGTAAATCATAGTAACGTGGTAAACCCAATGCCACAAACCATCCCCATTCCATCGCCAGAAATGGGAGGGATCGAAACTATCCACAAAAGGTAGTTGCTTATGGCATTGGGTTTCCCACGTTAAACTATATATGTGATCATAGTAAATCATAGTAACTCATTGTATAATATTGTATTTATATATATATCACAATGTTCCAACATTGATCATCGAGTGTCCTACGTTGAATCATTGTAAGTCATAGTAACTAAATCATGGTAAATCATAGCAATACGAAACGGTAAATCATAGAACTGACATTTGAAATCACCGATCTTTGGTAAATCCCAGTACCAAGCGGGACAACGGCTCCCGAACGGCTTGGGAACTTTAAGAGATGGAAGTTGCATGGTGAGACTTCCGAGATCACAAAAAAAATCAGATAGCCATATGTAATACTATGAATATATTATATACATATATATATTATGTCGAGTTCTGTAAAGTTTTTTGGTCAAGAATTCTCAACCCGACATTTTATGTACGGTTTCATCATAAGATGAAAAATAATTCGATTGGTTTATGGATACCACAGTTTTGCCCCAGACTCATGTATGAAGTCAAATCATCCTGCTTCCAAACTTTAGAACTTTAGATCTGATGATTGTATCATAATGTTATCCGACAATAATCAACTTGAGAAGGTAGTGGTATATTCTCCACCTAGCTGGGAGGCATTGCGAATCAAAGACCTGCAGTTGGATGTAACCCCGTGCGCAGCCATGCTACCTCAAATGGACACTGGGCACCAAGATATGTTGCAAAAAGTTCATTTGTAGCTCAGTGTATATTCCCACAAATTCATACATATTCCACCATTCACAGCAACAAAGGCAAAATCAAAACCCGCAAAGTATTCGCAAAGTAAAATCAATCAGGGTTGACCTAGTGATGTTCAACTCCAAACGCACGGACGGACTGCAAATACGGCAAACCATTCCTGCGATTTTGAGAGTGATCCTAAACTTTTTGAATGTAGTACCTTCATGCAAGTACGAGTAGCATCTGGTAACTTATCAAGCTGCCGAAGAACCCCCCCTGTTCTATAGAAAAATCCCAATGAACACCATCTATCAATGGAGGATATTTCACTGCCAGGCTAGATCGCTGTTGGTCAACATCCTAAGTTCTTGCCCCATGAAAACTCATGGCGACATTCCCCGCAAGACAGGATTTATCACAAACACGCTGCTTGGAACATTGCAGCACCATGAGAAAAACTGTCTCCCTTTGGGAAATACGTCGTGTTTAACAAACTAGATTTTCCGGTCACCACCAAAACCATAGAAAAGGTTGACAAACGTTGCACCTAGCACTTTCCGAGTAGGATTTTACATGATTTTACCCATTTGGGTTTGTCTGAAAATGATGTACCGGTGAATCCAATGGTTTCTCATCATTTTTCTCATCAAAATTGCATATCTTGGGGTATCCACCATTTGCAGACACACCAAAATTATATCTCCCTGTTACCGCTAATGTTAGTATAATTTCAAACTAAAACATATTATTCCGGAAAAAAGGTTGGCTTAACAATTAATACACCATTAAGTCCCATTCAAACCCAATTTATCATCCCTATATTTTGATGGTTAAGCCAGGGCGTTGCAATAAAAATCATTCGAGATTCGAAACCCCAGCTCTCCAATACTGTATTGTTCCGCGCTGCGCATGGTCGCAGCCGGCAACAGATCAGATGCTTCGGGGGATTTTGGTCACCTTTCTGGAAAAGAAATCACAATAATTACTGCTTGGAAGATCCAGGGAGCAAATGGAGATAGTAAATGGGCCATATGTATATATATATATTATATTATATATATATATACACACACTATTCATGATCACTTTTGATCACTATCACCATTGTTATTGTTCCATACTAGGACTATTGTACTTGTCTACTAACTAGGTTCGCTAGGCACCGAGTTGGCATCAGGTGTAAAACTGTTGCAATGCCCATCAATGTTGGATTCAATCCCTTCTTGCTGGTGTTTCGGTCACCCTTCCCAAAAATATGAAAGGACATGTGCATACATGTGCATCATCATCCCATTTTCAGTATGGAGAACAAAAACACATTCAATCAAACCATCAGGTTGATATGTGATATTTGGAACCGCAAACCAAAACTACAACCAAATACAGGCACTTGATGTTCTGCAAACAGTTGGCGGTGCATCTGCAAACAGCCAATGTCAGTGACTCGAAAAAGAAGCATCTGATCTTATGGATGGACTTTGTGAGTTCGCAATCCGAACTTTGGAAGATACCCTTCGGCCACCAAGCATGGCAGGTTGAGAAATGCCGGAAATAGAGGTCCTGGAAAGTAGTGAGAAAACCCATCAAACTGAATGGAAACAAAAATCCAGCCAGTCATGTTTGAGTACGGAGGGTAACCTTTTCTGCTGAATTGAGCAGTGTCAAACACCTGTATTGGAACAGGGATGTTCATGGTTGTTTTTCGCTTCATGGATTATGATGATCCATGACGATCCTTAGAATATCTTCTTATAATCATCAACCAACATCAGATTCTGTTAAAACTGCTCAACTCATCTTCCAACGTCCATCCAGGTTAAGATGGAAAACAGGATGACGAGGGAGCTGCCTCCAGCATAGCGATCCAAAAATCCAGACGCTCTAACAGCTAACATCCTGTTCAGGGATGATCAGGGCGTAGAAGGGCAACAATAGAGTTGCTTTGTTCCCAAGGCGACAGCACAAGTGTGATCTTTCATGAGGGATCCTTCATAGATGCATGTTTTGTGCCACAGGGAATCTTCAAACGTTTCCATTGAACATATAGAATCTAGAAGGTCCTTTCCATGTCGGACAATAATAAGACTCGGATGGATTTGGGTATTCCTCGGTATTCCTCACATTTTGCCCACTTGCAACGCACTGGATTGGTTGAGCAGAATTTCCAACAGGGGCTTATTCCAAGTTGTTTTGTTGAATCAATGGTTTTCACTCCTTTCCGTATATGGATGTGTCATAAAATGGGACCCAGAATTCACGAACATCTTCTAAGAAAACACTGTATGATATATGTCACAATCGTACATAACTAATACATAAATATTATATATATATTATATATATATATATTATATATATATTATATATATATGCCTTTTTTTTCCAATGGTGGCAGTCCTCTACTACTTGGCTCACTTGACCGCAACAATAAACGCACGCCGCTTCCCGGTGCCTCCCAAACTGACATTTTCGGAATCTTACCTCTGTTCAGGCCTAAGGACGAAATAAATTACAGTAGATTCTCGCCTTAAATCTGTTTTATAACCTGTTGAAATCTTATCTTTAAACATGGGAACTTGTATGCACTGCAATCCCCACATCCGAGCTATGTGCCCTGCTAAATCGATCCATTTTGGTGGGGCATTGTGAAGCAAGCATAGACTTGTTAAACAAAGAGAGGATTGATCATCATGCCGCTTCAGGCAAATCTGATTCTAAATCGAATACATTGAATCTGGGAAATGATAGTCAACTATAGCTGATCTTGTTTAGTGGTTTGTTGAACCCCCCCAAAAAAAAACATGCTTGTAGTATGACATGTATGGATATGTGTAAAGCCATGTAATCCTATGTGTATGTATATATATATCACGCAATCTCCCCCCAAAAGAAAGTGCGGCTATAATCCATCCAGTCTAGTGGACTGCCGCGCGGAATATAATGCCATCTCTCTTCTGAAAGCTACCCAAAAGATCCCAAAGGTGCGTTCTTGTGCAAGACAATATGAAACTCCCAAGCACCCTCAACAAGACCGTTTCCCCTACAATAATAATCAAGAGAACAGGCAATCACATGATGCTAGATTGCTAAGTTCCCATCTCAAGAAACAAACATAAAGAATACAATGACAAACAAACAAACAGTACCAACCAACTGACATTTTTGAGATGAACCCAGTTTAGATGAAGTCTAGATTAAATTCATCTTTATATATCTATATATGTATATATGTCTATATATGTATATATATATATGTATATATATATATATACACATGTCTACATATACATATATATATCTATATATATATGTATATATATATATACATATCTATATGTATATACTTATACACATGTCTACATATACATATATATATATCTATATATATATATATATGTATATATTTATATATACATATCTATATGTATATACTTATATATACATATCTATATGTAAATACTTGTATATATGTATATATATATGTATATATATATATGTATATACTTACTTACATATATATATATATATACATATTTGTCCATATATATACATCATTATACATCTATATGTGTATACATATATATATATATATAATATATACATGTCATTACATCTCAATGTAGAACTTTCTGGGCCTGGGAAGTGGGAAGCAGCCAGTGGCTAGATGCTGGGGTTGTGGCTCGCATCTGCGCGCGCGGAAGCATCGATCAACTCCTGGGAGGATTAAAGGGGAAACTCATTGACCTAAACTTTCAATTGCCATGATTGATTACTAGAGTGCAGTGGACAAAATGATGGTTGTTGCAATCATTTTCCCATATTTTCCCAATCAAAATCATGAAACATCATGAAACTGACATAAATGACCGTACCATACCATAACGATTGCTGATTTCAGATGATTTCAGTATGAAAAAACTCTCCAGCTTGGCTGGTCGCCACGAACTCCAGCCTGAACCTGGTTGAAGAACTCAGGATCCTCTTGGATCTCTTGCACGAACGGCATATCATCCTCAGCCGAGAACGCGGATGGGGGGGGAAACCAAAGCTGGTTTTGCGGAAGGCGTCCTGAATTCTCTGGAGCAGATTTTTGATGATTTTTGATGTGGGACTTTGAGATTCTCTTCATAGACAGTCCTTAGTTGATGATGTACTGCGGCGGCTTGATCGGCTTGTTTGGTGATCAACGCGGAGAAATCTTTGAAGTGGAGATGAAGAGCATCGAAAAACTCAAAGCATTGGGAGCATCATTTTTTGGAGCTAATTGATGCTGTAATGTTAGCAAAGCAATAAACCACCCACATTTCGATGGTTTATATACATATATCATTGATCCATATATGGTCGAATTGGGGATGGTTATACTAACATCAAATTCAATAACGCACCATACCAATTTTTACGATTTGGCGTTTGCACATGTTGCCCTTCAGTAATTGGGACTTATTGTCGAGTTTGACACATTGCATTGCCTACTACAGCCGAACACAAAAACAGTGGAGTGTGTCGATCTGAACACTGGGTTTTTAATGACTGTCCGATAAGACATCTTGACTAGTGCCGCTATGATGGAAACAGTATGAAACCTAAGAATCTCTAGAAACATGGAATCCAAACCCCCGGAATCCGACCGCAAAATACCTCACGGGAATAGTTTACCAGGTGGATGGGTGAAATGTATGCCCTCAGATCATCATGGAAGATCTTCGAAACTCATTCAGAGCAAACAGGCATCAACATCTCAGGTGCTGGCCGTGTTTGTCCAGATGTCCCCATCATGTTTTCCGCAGGTTTCTGCTTTTCCCCTAATTTTTCCATACCCTTCCGTTGTTTTTTCCATCTCTTCCCATCCCAAAATCTCCCCAAAACCCTGCGCTTCCAGGCCCATTTGGACGCAACATGCTCAATGATCTGCTTCAAGGCCCCGGTGAAGACGTCGGCCTAACTCGGCTCCGTGAACGGCCACGGCTCCATGGGATCTCTTTGGTGGATGACCCAGGACTTAAGCTTGATTAAGCTTGATTTGTGGTATCCCCCCATGAGTTAAGAAGCACCGTATGGATGATTTTTCCCAGATCCAAACAGCCATTACTAGCAATTTTTCACGTTGCGAAATGATTCTGACTACCCGAGGAACCGTGATTCCCTGGTGGAAGGGGACAGTGGACAGTGGGTCTACTGGCTTCGTGATCTTATCCCGCAGGCTCCGCCTCCTCTCAAAAAAAGTCAAAGATCGAACAAAAACATCAACAGCTGATCCAGAAATCTTGGGCATTCAACATATAATGCATCAAACCTCCACGAATCTGGTCAAGAAATCCCGGCTTCCAAGGTCCGACGAAACGTTCCCATTCCCCGGGCGTCCCGGGCGAGAAATCGCTTCACCAACTCCAAGGGAACGAGCCACTGGGGGATGGGCAGCTGCGCACGGATGCAGCTAATGACCTTCAAAAAGATGGCCCGGGTGAGGATAGGGACTCAACAATGATGGATATATATATAAATGTATACATATAATTATATATATATATGTACAAATTATATAACATGATACATATACTATAACAAGGTCATTTCCCAGTTCGTTAGCTACGTTGGCTTAGTTGAGTAGATATCTCGAACAGTTCATGGGGTGTAGAAGCCAACGAATACCACCTTGAATGATGTGGGAGCGTAATTCATGAACTGGATAGTAACCCATCGCCATGGGCTTGGGGGGTGCACTTCCAATTAACATTTGCATATATGTGAATATATTTGCATGGGTGCATGACCACAATTATATAGAAGGGTTACAATATATCGTAGCTTATGGGGGTGAAATGGCCATGGTGATACCCATATTAGTAAACCCAACTGAAGCTCAACGTAGTAGACCTTCTGGTGATGGGTGAATTCTTGCCTAGCTTGGGAAATATATATATACACACCATCTACTTCTCATGACTGCTATGATATGGGAAGAATATGGTTCATGTGCACCCAAGTTGCTAAGTGGGTGGGAGCCATATGAAATGACCGATTAGAAGGACATCCCTTACGTGGCTTACTAGCCACATACCAACTGGAAAGCACGTGAAAGCAACCCCTTAGTAGCAACCTTCACATGGGTATTTCTTAAGCGGAGCATCTAAGGTATCAATAGATATCAAGCCTCACAAAGATAGGATAAATCGTGCACTCACTAAAAATGCAAAAAAAATAACACAGTCGTATAGATTCACTTGATTTGTACACAAGCTTACCGGACGGAACATCTACAGAAAGTCGGAACAAAACATGTTCTTCCATCAAGCTAAGAACTCTCCTATAAATTGTCTCGTGAGCCAATTCTGGAAGAAAACATGTTGGAAGGGCAAAGATGATTCTTTGACATCTTGGAGACACTCCTCCATCTCTCTTTCGGGACCCCTCCTGTATTGCGTATCAAACCAAGCTGCTATTCTGATGAGATGGGCCCAAATAACAAATTGTTACACCTACAACAACCCCCTTTCTTCCACACTCTTCAACATTTGTTTGTGTCAAGCTCCACTTCTGAATCCATCATCATCGTTGTCGTCATCATCCTCATCATCCTCATCATCCTCATCATCCTCATCCTCAAGTTTTCTCCGCCAAAACATGCACCTTGCGATGCCTAGAATAGAAAATTGCATAAAATTGCTTATTTGTTCACCGCTTGAGAGTGAGGAAGCAACAACTGAAACATCGTTTTTTTTCTGTGCTCCCAGACATCCATGTACTCCGGCCCAGCCAGGCCCGGCATGAAGTAATTCATCTTTTCCGAGCCAGTGATCTGCACCACACCTCTTCTAGGCCTCGGCTCCGAAGCCCAGGGGAGAGGATCTGAACGTTTCATTGTTGTGTTCTTCAAAAACGAAGAAGTGTGTATGGTAGGGTAGGCATGTTCTTGTGGGTGAAAAAAGGCCATGTTCTGTATAAGATGTTCCACTGGTCGGCTCATGCCATTTCGGGATCGGAAATCATATTTTGCATCTTTTTGCATAGATTGATTATGATTGATATCATGCACCATGTTTCCAGCTGTGTTTAGCCCAATCATCTGGGGGTGAACCCTGTAGAGTTCCCTTGCAACCGTGGCCACAATGGCAGCAAAACCACCCGGAGGCCCCGCAGGTCGACAAGGTCCAGGCTTTGGCAATTCGATGCCCTCCTCAGCAGGAATCGATCGATTTTTGGACATGGCCAGGCTTCGAGACCCGCGGGAAAGATCATCCTAACCAGCAATCCGATGGTTTAGAATGTCTTATAGTTGGTTAGTAAACTTAGAATATACAATTTTAGGTGGTTAGTACAACTATCACCGGGTTTAACCCATCAAAATTGTAAACATACAGTTTAGTATTCTAGTACCCATCACCAACATGAACCCAGCTAAGCAATCTTTTTCACACTGACCAGGATGATCTTTTTGAGACGAGAGAGATCTTGACACATTGGAAGTGAGACTCCTAATTTGAGCGATGGACAACATGATCTCAGGCCCAGAAAAGCACCATATATCAACATATCTAACAGGAACATCATTTCCCAGATCCCATTTCTATCCATTTTTACTGTTTCATCGTAGTTTTTTTGCAACATGGACACTGCATCCGATGAGCAGCCCTCAAGGCACTGTGGGCATTCCTTTTGAATCTTTGAACTTTTGGGCTGGTGGTTGAAACCATATAGGTCCATCGTCTATGGGCGTGTCTGAAACTGTGGTATACCATGGTATACCCTCAGATGACCATTTTTGATACGGAACATGATGAGAAACCCTGAAATCTATAGAGATATCCATAGTTTCAGACAAAGCCATATCATCATGGAGATTCAGCCAAACCACCCTTTTGACGTGAGCCCCCAATACTAGATGTTTCGGATTAGCCCTTCTGATCGGAGTTGCCATGAAGTGAAAGCTCTTAATAAGCCCAAACGTTCTTGGCAGCGTCACCTTTAGGGTTACTGGTAGCTGAATCACCTTGGATGTCAACTGAATCTCTGAAAGAACTTCAGAGACCATGGTGGATGTAGGGGATGAAAGCACATCTGATTAGGACAATGGCTTCTGGGGGGTGTAATTGATATGAATGCGGGATAAGATTATGGATGACCAAAGATCCTTTTGAGAAAAAACTATATCCAAAGATTGATATAGATTTGCATAGATTTATACAGATTTATCACATATCTGAGTGTTGCACTTCACTTTAGGGCAGTTTCTTATTTTCCCTCTGGATGGCTATCCAAATTTGGAATGGTCACCCAACCAACTCAAGATCATTTGGGCGTTTCTCAAAGAGCACAACCATTGGTTTCCCCCGTGAAAATAAAACCACATAGCATAAATATATAACTCACAATAGTTTAGATCATTTTCAATCAAACATGCTATCCGACCATGCGCAAGTGCCCACGGATTCACTACCAAGGTTCATATGTTGTCATCTTCTCTTCCGGACTTGACCTCGCCCCAAAGTCTTTGAGTCGCAGCTATGGGAATTGTGGATGGAATCTCAGCTTGAGGTTTCAGGTTTTGACCCACGGGCTCCATGGGGTAAAGCAAACAACACACATCGTTGTTAAGAATGTGACCTACCCATGGTAGATGTTCCAATAATATTGTTTTGCCGGTCTTATAGCTCTGAAAAACAAATCGAAAACCCTAAATTCAGGACATTATGTAATGATGTAACGAACATCTTCGGATTTTGATGGATTTGCAGGAACAACACATACAATGTGTATATGCATATACACAGCATAGACTTAAGCAGATTATTCAGCAGTATTCCTATTCATCCCATCCCTCAAGTCTTGGGGACTTGGAAGATCAATCGATTCGACACCATGGTCTCGCTAGGAATGTCAACGGAAAATATGAGCCATTCGGGATCATCCCAAGTTGGAACATACCCAAAAAAAGAAAGCGACTCTCATTTTTATCCTTTTGAACAACTTAGAATCTAGATGTGGAAAAACCACATATCTTTCTGATCAACATCATTTTCCAAAGTATATGTTGTAAGGACACGATCCGATCGCAGCACCGACATCGACATTCAGCTCCACTGAGGACCCCAAACTCCATCACCATGATGCCTGGCCTGGTCTGCGAGAGCTGGAGCTGGCGCTGCAAATCAAACAGATCGAATGTAGAATGGGTGTCTTCATATATTCACTGGATTGGTTAATGGGAAAATTTACAGGAAACCATGGATTTTCCCATGAAATATAGGGGTTTCCTGTAATTTTTCCCTTAAACCAATCCAGTGATATATGGAGTAAAAATACAATACAATATAAATCAAATATTATCAATAACATGATTTGGGGATTGGACCAGATGTGTTGCTGTCGGAAAAACACATGTGTACATATACTTATATGGCGGCCAACGAAGGCAGCACTTCGTGTTCCCATACCCTTTTGGAGGATTATCCCACGGATCGTGATCTAACTGGCTTAATATGGTTCTTAACCGCTTGCGATTTGCGGGATGCTCCATAGCTGAGTTGACCTATGACAGTAGTTAACCAAGGTAGCTAGCTACTGGGATGTAACTATAGCTAACTTATCCAACTGGCTTGTAAATATGTTTAAGTCGAGCAATTAAAATGCAGGGCAAACCAAGTACATCATTCCATTCCGCGCTGAAGACTTAAACCAAGCATTTCGGTGACACATATATAATAATAACATATAATTACATATTAATATATGATAGACATACATAATCACACATACTTCTCAACCACAAACACAATTTTTGGGATGATCCTCCCAGTAGCTCATAGACTCATAGACTCACAGACCCAAGCCACGTCACCCGCCTGCTGCCGGGAATCGATGGAGCCTGGTGAGGAGTTTCTCCATGTTTTTTTTTTTGAGATTTTCGTGGGGAAACCATCCATTTCATGGGAATATCGTGGAAAAATCATGGGAATGACATGGGATATATGATAGAAAACCAACAAGATCTTAATATTTACAGTATTTGGATGTGCGTGAAAAAAGACTTCTCACCCCAACCATCCAATAATATGGGAAATCGATGATCCACCGCAAGATTTTGGGCCAACCAGTAGATGACCTAGCTGGAGATAGGTGGGGGTCCATGTTGCTTTGGCCAGGCTGCAGGAAGATGTCAACAAACAGGCTGCCATGCAAAACGCAAAGTAACCTCCAAAAAAATAAACATGCATTCTCACTAGTTTGGCAGGATTGAACTTTTCAATCTGTTTGGGGCTTACTATATATATATATATATATATGATATATCCGCCGACCCCTGCCGCCAGCAGGGGGAGCGCGTCAGAGGAACACTTACTAGCAACAAGGGGCCAAAAGATAGCAAGAAGAAGAGAAAAAACCCGNGCCGACCCCTGCCGCCAGCAGGGGGAGCGCGTCAGAGGAACACTTACTAGCAACAAGGGGCCAAAAGATAGCAAGAAGAAGAGAAAAAACCCGAAGCGAGAGCAAGAAGAAGAGAAAAAACCAGAAGCGGCGGGGGCCGTTGCCCGCAGGCCCGGTCCGTCCCTCAGGGCCCTGCTGTTTGAGCGTGGCGGAAGCGCCGNCAGCCAGTTTTCTTGTCGGTTCAGAAAGCGACGTTAGGCACTGGGGGCCGTTGCCCGCAGGCCCAATCCGTCCCTCAGGGCCCTGCTGTTTGAGCGTGGCGAAGCCGCTGTTTTTGAAGGTTTGCGGGCTGGAAGACAGCTAGTTTTCTTACAGGTTCAGAAGGCAACGTTAGGCAGTAGGGGNGCTGTTTGAGCGTGGCGAAGCCGCTGTTTTTGAAGGTTTGCGGGCTGGAAGACAGCTAGTTTTCTTACAGGTTCAGAAGGCAACGTTAGGCAGTAGGGGGCCGTGGCCCGCAGGCCCAGTCCGTCCCTCAGGGCCCTGCTGTTTGGCACTGGCGAAGGCGCCGTTTTGGAGCCTTGACGGCTGGAAGACAGCTAGTTTTCTTGTAGCTTCAGAAAGNAACGTTAGGCAGTGGGGCCCGTTGCCCGCAGGCCCGGTCCGTCCTTCAGGGCCGCTCTGTTTGGCACTGGCGAAGGCGCCGTTTTTGAGCCTTGACGGCATTGACGGCTGGAAGCCAGCTAGTTTTCTTGTAGCTTCAGAAAGCAACGTTAGGCAGTGGGGGCCGTTGCCCGCAGGTCCGGTCCGTCTTCAGGCGCTGCTGTTTGGCACTGGCGAATCCACTGGCGAAGGCTTCGTTTTTCGACCTTCACGGCTGGAAGACAGCTAGTTTTCTTCTAGCCTCAGAAAGCAACGTTAGGCAGTGGGGCCCGTTGCCCGCAGGCCCGGTCCGTCCTTCAGGGCCGCTCTGTTTGGCACTGGCGAAGGCGCCGTTTTNGTGGGGCCCGTTGCCCGCAGGCCCGGTCCGTCCTTCAGGGCCGCTCTGTTTGGCACTGGCGAAGGCGCCGTTTTTGAGCCTTAACGGCTGGAAGACAGCCAGTTTTCTTGTCGGTTCAGAAAGCGACGTTAGGCACTGGGGGCCGTTGCCCGCAGGCCCAATCCGTCCCTCAGGGCCCTGCTGTTTGAGCGTGG
>BGPT01000524.1:258051-273920 GCA_003297045.1 Symbiodinium sp. clade C Y103 | reverse complement strand
CCGTTGCCCGCAGGCCCGGTCCGTCCTTCAGGGCCGCTCTATTTGGCACTGGCGAAGGCGCCGTTTTTGAGCCTTAACGGCTGGAAGACAGCTACTTTTAAATTTTTCAATCTTGTAGGTTCAGAAAGCAACGTTAGGCAGTGAAGCCCGTTGCCCGCAGGCCCGGTCCGTCCTTCAGGGCCCTGCTGTTTGGCACTGGCGAAGGCGCCGTTTTTGAGCCTTGACGGCTGGAAGACAGCTAGTTTTCTTGCAGCTTCAGANCTGGCGAAGGCGCCGTTTTTGAGCCTTGACGGCTGGAAGACAGCTAGTTTTCTTGCAGCTTCAGAAAGCAACGTTAGGCAGTGGGGCCCGTTGCCCGCAAGCCCGGTCCGTCCTTCAGGGCCCTGCTGTTTGGCACTGGCGAAGGCGCCGTTTTTGAGCCTTGACGGCTGGAAGACAACTAGTTTTCTTGTAGCTTCAGAAAGCAACGTTAGGCAGTGGGGCCCGTTGCCCGCAGGCCCGGCCCGTCCTTCAGGGCCGTGCTGTTTGGCACTGGCGAAGGCGCCGTTTTCAGGGCCGTGCTGCTTGGCACTGGCGAAGGCGCCGTTTTTGCAGTGCCAAGTGCAAGATATGATAAACGATGATTAAATGATAGAAACGGTAGGAACTGTTGTTTCTTATAGGACATGGTTTTGGTACATTTTCAGGTCCCAAAACCATGTGAGTTGATAGGCATGGTTCAGCATCCCGAGCGTCTACCCTCTGGTATAATTTAACAGAAACTGCCATGGAAAACTGCCAACGAGGATATATATATATATATACATATGTATATATTATAAAAAGGATGCAAGCCCCCGCTCGCCGCCCCAGGGCAACAATCCCTGGGGTCGGCGGCAGGGGGCGTAGCCCCTTAATATATATACTATACAATAAATCAGAAGTTGTCAAAGAAAATGTTGGTTGTACCCCCATGTTTGGATGGTCAGGTAGTGGGAGAAGTCCCAGTAAAGGGTCGCAATCCGTTGACGTTTCACACCTGCTGAGTTCCTTACCATGTATCAGGTACACGCTTGTTTTGAGTTTCCATAATCCAAGAATGACTTGCACCATGGCTGGTTACACATGGTTGGTTCTTAGTTGAACCACGGGTAAAACCAAAAGGTTGGCTAGATTAATTGGCGGATTGGCGAAACTCGACCAGACAAGAACTCACTTTTATATATTTACATACATAATATGTACAGTAATTGTATGTATACATGTATACGTTTATATGCCCAAGAGAAAAACAAGCATCTCCGTTGTCGCAAGTTTTGGTCCGTATTCTGAAACAGTTGGAATGTTCGAACATATTCAACAAACAGATCTTAAAGTTGTTCTTCCCAGTCAGCCATTGAAACAACAGCACGCCAGATGTAAACCCCTCATATATCATATTTCTATGGGTTTTTCTCCGCTGTACACAATTTTGCACATTTTTGCCGACGTCCGCGGATTGTCAGGGATTGCACGCCCATATTTTCCGGGTTAACTGCATCTGTTTAGTGGCCAAATCCATCCAAATCCATCCAAATCCCATGTCTTTTGTAATTCCAATGTTTGGTGGTTCAATTTGATCTTTGTTGCTTAGAATCAGATTTTCCTCCTTTAGAACAATGACGCTGCATGTTGGCTAGTGAATTTCCTATGATATTCACAAGATTTCCTCTTGGTTGGTGGCTGCAGCCAGGGGATTTATTATCTGGACACACAAAAGACAATTCGCAAACCTCGAAAATTCAACAATTCTTGGGTGCTTACCGACATCCAAACCATATTTCAGTCTCGACGCCAGGTCGTTGTCAGATTTCGCCAGACAATCCGCCTTGATATCCCATTAAGTCCCCGTTATATCTTGCTTAAATCACCATTTTGTTGGTTACAACCAGGTTGTTGATCAGGAACCTCATTTTTGGATTTTCATCTTCCACACCTCCTTACAGAAGATGAAGTTCCTAAAGATCACATCCTGCAGCGGTCCCATTGGTGGTGGCTTCGACCCGTTGGAATTTGGAACAATGTGTTTCAACCTGTTTAATTGGAAACCACCTTTCAACTCAAAAGCAAACCTCATATTCATGTGTAAAAATCTTTGCGGATAGATACACATGTCTAAAGAGATATATGTGTAAACATGTATACATGTGAATATTAATGCATATAATATGCAAATGTATATGTGATTTGTATGTATAATATATATATATATATATCATATATATATATATATGTGTGTACATACACATATATAATGCATAGAAGTGTGTACATTCATAAGTGCATTCTCTACAAAAAATAGTGATATATAGACTTTATATAGATAAATAAATACCCCCCATGATCTGCTCAGCACAGTTTTCCGCTGGTTTGTTTCAACTTGTCAGGATAGAAATCACCAAGAAGTTTGAAACCACCACCCAAATATCATGCGCAAAAACACACGCTATCACCTATGATCATCTTGCATGTGGTATACGAATACTGATAATGTCAATTTTCATCAATATGATTCCAATCTTTGTTGGTTTATACCTGGCTGTATCCTTCCAATTTTCAAGGTTTTTTCATCCTAGATTTCAAACCACCAAACGGCTCCAAATGTGTGTCTGACAATACACCATTGCATCCACTGAGGTTCACCATCTCAATTTACCATACTTTCCCATGCTTTAAGTCGACATACCCTCCCATAATCAAACGTGGCTAGCTCGGAAATCCCCTATTTAAAAAAGGCCTTACTGGGACACTCATCTAAAATCATATATAAACAGATTCAACAACCCCAGTGACCAGCCCCCCGCCCCATTGGATCAGATCTCCTCTAATTTCACGGGTAGGATCTTGGGAGCCAACAAGGACGTCCTGAGCCAACAAGGATCATTTTCTGACGGTACCGTTTTGGGGGTAATGAACGGCGAAATCTAGTGGTACGAGTAACATATGGTAAAATGACCCATTTACCACGCTTCTGGCGATCATTGACCTATTGCAATAAAGGATTCCGTTTCAAATGTGAGCTGAAACCTCTTGCAACTGCCGGCAGTTTGGCGATTGGGCGATGTCGTTGATCTTCAAAAAGTTTAAAAGCGGTCACCATGTGCCGTTTGGTGGATGCGTCGGTCAGTGTCCACATCCAAAAAGTTAGGATTAGCGGAGTTGGAACTTGCAACCCAATTATTTTTTTCTCCTCAATTCCGATGACTAAGTTAGAGTGTCTTGTAGTTGGCCAGAAGGGCCAGAAGAGTAGAAAAAAACCCACATGAACACCTACAAAGTGGGTGCCCCCGAGTTCCAAGGCTAGTTTATAGACCCCATATAAACTTGTTCGATATATCTACGATAAGTATCCACAAGTTATAGCTACATATAGCTACCATATTTATGAACCAACTGAGCCAACAAACTGGGGCATCTCTTAGGCAATCTATTCCATTACAGGATATCCCACCATGAGAACTCCGTTATAACCCTATTAATATCCCTATGTATATATATATAAATAATATAAATATTGTATCCTCATCAAGTGATTGGTTCAACCCTGAGTTCCAGGCAACAACGCGGTGTGCAAAGTCTTGGCTTGCGCGCCCCTTAGTCACCAGGGATGTATGCCACAGATTTCATCGGTGGATTCATGGTGATTTCACTGATTTGACATGATTTAACCGTCAAGAATGGTGACTGAACAACAATATACAACATGGTGATTTCAAGTTGACTTCAAAGAAAACCGAGAATCGGAGGAAAGGATGATGAAAGGAAAATCTGAACCGGAAGCCGGAAACCAATCTTGTTTTACCATGAAATGGTAAAGGCTTTCCTACATGTTTTTCTCATCATCAAATTCTGGGACAAAGAGAATATGCAAAAAAATACGTGAGGAGATGTGTCTTTTTGAGTGAAGTGGGTATATCACCGAGTCGGCATGGGTTGGCTGGCTCATCAATGGCTCATCTTGGGTGGATATGCTCAATTGATAGATCTTGCTGAATCAAAATTTGGAAGACACCAGACAAAAACTGACCATGCACCAGGTGAAACATGTCTTAGCGTGTTTCTGGCTCACCACCTCACCCTTTTCTTGATGAATCAACCTGTGGTACACCCCAGGCATCCGGACACACCAATAAAGCGTTCGCAGTCCTTGATCCACTCCTCACAGGGGACACGGTCCGCAAGCGTCTGCGCATTCACGCTCGCAAAAGGCCCAACAAATTGGTGTTGGTTTCAATCCCACCCCATTTCTGGTAAAGTGGGGGATGGTTTTATCAGTTGGTTTACGACAGTACAAGCACTAACGATCTACCAAAAAAATCCAAAAAACATGTTTCATCGCATTTCCACTGGCATGATATTTTTGGGATTCCTCCGGTAACTTTATCCCCACAGCAAAGCCCAAAACCCCAATCCGAGCCAAACGTTGCTTAATCATCGCCAGTTCAATGCCAGTTCAACGCCAGTTCAATGCCAGTTCAATGCCAGTTCAATCAGAAAATATAGCCATAATATGCCGTAATGACAATCATTGGCATATTCACCACCAACAATCACTAAGAAGGTCAAATCTTCACCATCTTTCGTCGCGAGGGTCATCAAAATGGTGGCTGTTAGTTAAATCCTCCTGAGTTTAGGCATGCAGTCTCCCAAAAATATGTTCTTCGTAATTAAGCATATAGCAATGGAACATTCCTTATAAATGGAGGCTTTCATGTCAAAACCATCAATGAATGAGAGGTTTCCCCCAGGTTTGATGACTCCAATCGCCAACCAGTCCCCAGTCACTACCCAGCGACTAAAAGACTGGTCCACTGGTCCTTTCGAATCAAGTGCACGCGCGAGTGAAAAGCGGCAAACTTCATGAGAGACACAGGAAAACCTCGCAGTTTTATGGCGTCAGTTTTCGGACTGAGTCATGGGATTTGCAAACCCGGAAGTGGAAGATCTTGGATGTTCAGTTTCATCAGTTTCGGACCGTCTAGACCAAAATCTCAACATGGAAGAATATAATATATAACATCGATTTATTCACATTGTAAACATGAAGAAAATCAGATGCCATACCACCAAGAGAACGACCCTGGCATGAGTCGGAGGTTGGACAATTGAAGATTCTCAGGGTCAAACATGGTCAAACCACGAATTTGAGGGTCATATCTATTCTATATAAATATATACACACATAAGCACAATGTATCCATGAGTAACGATTCCCACAGGTTGGGATAGATCTAACCATAAATATATATAATGATCATTAATGATCCCCACAACTTGGGATGTACCGGAATATGACCCAAGACAAAAACTTACTGTAGTTGGGGGAAAATGCTAAATCAGCTCTTCCCTTGCCATGTTTGACGAGCGAAGAACCGATCCGGCCTTCTGCCCTAGCCTGGATCAAGATCTGCGTACCCCTGCAGTGCGCTCATGGGTGGCTGTTGATCTAGAAATATAGGAGACCCATATATGAACCCAATATCTAGTAGAGTTGTAAGGAAAATGAATAGGTAAGACTGTAAGACTCATTATTCCAAAATTCAGACTTATAGAGTCCCTTGCGAAGGTATAAATATGTCTATAAATACAACATAATATCATATAATATCAATGCATAGATAAATATGGTAAAATCGATGATGCAGGCCAGTTCGAGTTATCCCTGACTTCAACACATCCCCAAAGCAACACTACCTAGGGAATCATCCCTATTGGGTTAGAAACTCAAATAGATTGCATAGATGGGGTAGATACATCTATTCTGAACCCTGAAACCGCCAACCGTGATTGTCCTCCCTTTTCAGTGCTACCTTTCAGAAAAAATATATGCTGACCAAGAGTGATATTCAGGAGCTCAGCTGTACTTTCAAGGTGTACAGAAGTGTGCGAAGTTCCAAGTCAGACATAGCACAATCTAGATGCCAGTATGGCCAGTATGCATCGCGAAGGAGCACCACATTTCCACATGGCAGAGTAATCATACTGACTACATTTGCGAATGATGAACAGAACCCATCTTTGTCTGATTGTGTGCTGCATGAGTTTTCGTGCAGTCAGGTGCCTGACATACCTCTGTGGCGAAGCAAGATACCACATTTTCCAGCGACTGGAAGACGGGTAAATTTCACACATCATAACGCTCACCAAACCAGCTATAGGACAAGCAATGGGCCAGTGGGCTCCAAGGCACTCTTTGTATACTCTCTGCATATTTATAATATGAAACAAGAAGTCAAGTAATGTCTGTTCCCAGGTGGCCACACCCTCGCGCAGGATTGCGCTCGGCACCGCGGGCAAAGCGTATCCTGGACCGTGGATTTTTTCAGTGCCGCACGATGTGGGAGAAGCTGATTCCAGGAAAAATATGGGGATGGGTCAAGACCATGATACCCTGGTAGCACTGGTGAGCATCAAGCATCAAAATATAGCTGGCAAATGGACGGTAATTAATCACCCCAAAAACATGAACATTTGGGAGGACCGTCTGAAAAATGCGAAACCCCAAAATGTGATGGTTAAGCAGTTAAACATCACAATACTTTACCGAACAAAACATAGCCATTCGGAGGGGTCGGGCCAAAAAAAGTTGGACATAGCGCTCCCCTGCATCATGATACATATTTTTTGGCTTTTGTGGCGTTGGAATCCGGTTTTATATGAATGAAATGATTTTTTGCATGATGTTGTCATTGGATTTTGAGAGCAACTCAAGGGAGGATTAGCTAGATATGATATATGTATCTGTATACTATAATATATACGTGTATACATGTATACATGTCTGTATGTATGAAATTATGTATGTATGAGATTATGGTATGTATGTATGTCTGTATGTCTGTATGTACGCAGGTACGTACGTACGTACGTACTTACGTACGTACGTACGTAGGTATGTATGTATGTATGTATGTATGTATGTATGTATGTATGTATGTATGAGATTATGGTATGATGTTGTATGTATGTATGTATGTATGTATGTATGTATGTATGTATGTATGTATGTATGTATGTATGTATGTATGTATGTATGTATGTATGTATGTATGCATGAGATTATGGTATGTATGTATGTATGTATGTATGTATGTATGTATGTATGTATGTATGTTTGTTTGTTTGTTTGTTTGTATGTATGTATGCATGCATGTATGTATGTATGTATGTAACCTGTACGTATATTGAAGATTAAAGAATTGCGATAGCCTGTGGCCAGAATTGGGTTGCGACCAAGATGACCAAGAAAACACAATGTTTGGCAAGGGAAAAACAACACATGACCAAAAGAGAGTTCATGATCGGATGAGCCGCAAAAGGCGCTGTCCTTGCATTGTGGATGTTTTGCAATGCATCCTGCACAAATGGGCCTTTACAAGAATGAAGTGGGGCACAGTGCGGCAATCATTGTGCAACCGCGTCTGCCACATCATTTTCCGCATAGGCAGACTTCCACTTGCAGAATCTGCACAAACACGGAAGATCGCTGTGCTGTTTCAGTTCCACCAGCCAAGGCTTCAAGGGATGCTGCCAAACGGCACACTGGTGACATGGTGTGCATGCAAACATGATGATCAAAGCAAGTGCCTTTTGCTGCCAGCACAAGAGAGGAGGGGAGGACACTCTCAGGTCAGTTGCATTCATAGAGAGTTCATTTTTGTGATTGACCAGCGTTCTGGACAACTTTATCCAATTACCCAGTACCTTTGGTTGTCAACCTTCCATAGTCTGTTTGAAGGTCTTGTCCACAAAAAGCTTTATGCTAACATTTTAACCATGTCACATCATATCACCATGGTGGTATGAATTTCAGATGTGGGTCAGCTGGGGCCACCTTTCCCACGTAGGGATGCAGAGTACATTGACATTCGAAACGATGAGTTCCCCAGAACCTCCATAGTCAGCACATCAGAAGGCTGATCGATGCCAAAAACAATAAATGGAAATCGATGAACATAATCTGCAAAGTCAGCGTCGTATTTCTGTGTATACCTCTTATATCATGTCCTTCAACCCATCATAACATTCGTTCCAGCAAAATGCATCGTTTCCCCAGGAAATTCGCATGACGTCCAATAACCTCCCTCAATAAATCCTATTGGATACTATGAAATCTCCATCAAGTCACTATTACCCTCTGGAAATTTAACATAGCTATTAAAAATAACCATTTATAGTTGATTTTCCCATTAAAAATGGTGATTTTCCATAGCTATGTTCGTTTACCAGAGGGTATATCCCCATTAAATCCCATCTCCTGACCAAACCGTGTTCCAGCCAGGCTGTCTCCCATCCATCGCAGTCCTCATGTTCACCTTGAAGATTGGATCAATCTGGCCAGCGCTCAGCATGGATCCAAAAATCAGATATGCTTTTCAAGTGAAATAAATCACTGGACTATAGCCGGGCCATGACTTCGCATACTGTTATGTAAATTAATGGAGGGTATATATGTGTTGTTGAAAAGTGAGGGTTGGTTGATGATTGATGATTTATTTACTATTAATCCATATGGGGATGTTTTATGGAATGTCATTGGGATATAATGGGTAGATGGTGAGTACAGTAAATATGATGGGTCTTTCATGGTGATCAAATAGGTTTTGTCCCATAAACATGAGAAGTTTCACCGTGATTTCATACCCTCTGGTATCCTCTGGTAATTTGACGTAGCTATGGAAAATCAACACTTTTGATAGGTAAATAAATGGGCAATATTCATCCATATTGATTAACCCGGAGAGTATGTGTCAAGTCAGCGGGGCACCTTTGTGTACCCACCAAACAAATTGTCACCTTTAGTCTTGAGTATCAATCTCAGCATCCAACATACCCATGTGCCAATGTTGCGGATGCCCGCACTAAGCGAAATATATCTTATGTCAAGATATCCTCTTGCTGGGATGGCAATGGCCGGCAGTGGAACATCACCTACAACTGATGTTTGTCCATTGCTAGATGAGATCCTGAAAAGGTATCCAAGTAGAACTTGTACTTTTAACATCTTTTAACCAACCCAATCGTTACCTAACCCATCCCCAAAAGTCGGTGACCGCCTCCGGATCTGTGACGACAAAGCTCTTCCAGTCGTCCTCCTGCCAGTTGGCCTCCGGGCGGAGGGGGATCTCTGAGACATCAAGCAATGAGAAATTACCAGCTGCTTATTTATGTGGTTATGTTAGGTGATATCCCAACCCATGGGGATCATTACTTCTGTTATAATATAATCTTACATTTATCCCCAATTCATCGACAGGACTTGACCCTGAACAGTTTATCCGTTTTTAGTAGTGACTATTCGTCCAACTCCCAATAAATGGCAGGATCTATGTTACTTTACTGCAGGGGAATCGGGGTATGATGCAAATACTTAAATATATTTAAATATCATGATAATAGTGGAGGCGTAGTGATAATCATAATAGTATATGACAAGAATCCAGCTGAATTATACTAACTCACGGACCTGAAATAAATCATTTTGGGATGGTTACCTCTACAAATCCTATCATTCAAGCCTCGCGAAGTGAGGTCGTTATAACTTAACCAGAGCAGTGGAATGGATCTCAGGGGCCATTTCGCGGGGACCATCGTATTTCCCATCAAATACCGGGATTTCCTGCATTTTTTCCAGTGAGCCAATTGTAGGAAGTAAATACTTCGGGTATGTCAGCCGTCTGAAAAGTGCACTGGTTTCAAACAAATATCAAATATCTAGGGTGGGCAGAACCCACATGGTTCATGCTTTTGACATTTTACAAGGCTGAAAGCTTATTACCCACATGGCAGTTAAATATATAGATATATATCATACATTGACAAACATGACATATCTTCAATAACATAAGTAAATGAGGATATATATATATATATAGTTTTGTCCGAGTTTTCCCTAGTTCTCCATTGCAACAAATAAAATCAGATAAATACACAGTATTTCTGAATCTCGCTTTCGAGTTCTCGATGGCCTTCATAGTGGGTTCCACCAAGCGCTTCATGTAGGCAGCGCCTTAGCAGGCTGCTGCCATTTCCAATGGTTACCCTGGGGTAAACATTGGAAAAAAAAAACATGTGGAACACCCATGGTTCCTGGAAAAATGATCTACACATGTTGGGTTTTCCAAGCCTATGCTCGTGTTTTCAATGGTTAACCCTTTGACCAAGAAATCGTTGATGCTTTCCCCAGTCCTCATGTTCTGGCAGCCTTGGATCCGCTGAAGGGGCATAGATTTTCTGGGTCGATTTGTTTAAAACTGATGCATGGTTGATGATTGTTACCATCTTTTATGGAGATGTGATGGAATCTATCACGGGAATGTCATGTGCAAGACTATAACGGCTATTTCATGCTGATCAGATGAGGTCTACCTAGTAAAAATTGTGATTTTTCCACCTTGATTTCATGAGCATCTTCCTACCTTCGTGGAAAAGTCATTTTGGTGTTTTCAGTATCAAACCAGCCATCTTTGACCACAGATCTGAGGAGATGAATTACTAGAGATTGGATCCTCCAAACTTCCCAACAGGTGGGGCTGGCTCAACAGTGAAAATAGCCTCCAAAATGGATGCTCAACTACTAGAACTGCAACCTGGTCACGTCGCTTCTTGATAACGCGTAGGTCGTGTAAGTCAGGATGACCATGCAAGCGTGACAGCAGCTTTTCTGGTGCGAGATGGTGTTGATGAGTTCCCGGGTGAGGGGTTGACGCATACGTAGTGAAGGAATGTACCTACTCAACTTGTTTGATCATTTTTTATCTCTACCTTTTGCATGATATCAAGGACATGGAACTTTCAGAGTTGGCCTTTTTCCGTTCTTCAGCTTCAAGAGCATCCGCAAGCAATTGCTCTTTCCCGAGTAAGACATCCAGCTTTTGCGGCTGGGATGCACCACCAAGAACTATCGGAAGGTTTCAGAGAAAGAGAGAGCACCCCTTTGTGGTTTGAGCAATCTCATGTGCGCATTTCCCACAAATGGAAGGTACCGCATGGGTCTCAATACTGAACTAGTTGAATTTTGGATGATTCGGGTGTAATCAAAATGCTTTTTTTCAAGGAAACACCCACCTATGACCTCTGCTCATTTTCAGTGTCTTGCACACAGCACAGCGCTAAACAGGACGGGCTGACTGTCTCCTTCGACGTTTGCCTGCTCCTCCATATGCTCATAATTTGTCAAGGCCTCCCAGACAGATTACAGGTTCCATGAAATATACGAAAGGCATCACTTACGGTAAACCTAAGACAGTTTTCTATAGAAAATGTGGACGAGGTTCATGTAATGGGGTTTTAATTAGATTTGATTACTGGGATTTAATGGAACATGATTTTTTCTTAGGTAAGTCATCGAACTGAATTCTAAATGGGCTATAGCTTCCTTAGCTATGCAAAAGTACCAGAAGATAATTATCAGCAACCTCTGTTTGGAGGGTATGGTTTGTAATACCCTCCACCTCGCCATGGCACATATGGAGCCGTACCTATATTTTATATGCATGCTTTCATTCTGTGTTTAACCAACTCTTGATGCCAACCACTTCAACTAGTGTTTTCTTAATGTTAGTATGATTGTATATATATATATATACATACTACAACTAAACATGTATATCATGTATATATATATATATTAACACAATACCTCATTTTTTGAACCACGCACATCACCGATTGGTAGTTTCAAACAATCATTCAAACAATATGATTACTGGCTATCCCATCCCTACCCAGCTTCAACAAATATTGCTGGCACTGGGGATCACCATAAAACCCCGAGGGATTGCCGTTGAACATGTCCATTCCTAGATAGGTAATGGCAACCCAACAGGGTCAGATAAGTGTCATTTTTGATCTTCAAATCTCCTTCTTCTATTTTCCCAAACCAGCTCTGATGATTTATTGGTTGATATGTCCTTATTTCTATTGTTTGACTCACTATGTGCGTTGAAAAACTACCAGCCCACCACGTTGCAAGGTGGTGTCCAAGAGTTGCAATAGTTAGCTAAGTAGGTTTAAATGCCTTAATATGTAACAGATCTATCTACACTTTATCTTACTGGTGCTTTTTTTATGTAGGCAATTTTCAGAATGACCTATCAATAACCATGAATGATCATCCCATTCCCCCATTCCCTATGTAACTCGCACCAGTGACTCATGTTTTTTTTCCAACCAACAAACCAACAAAGGGATACAAAGGGAGCACCGGCGGTTTAAGCGCCACCTCAGCAACTCGACCCTCGCTGCAAAGGAGAATCAGGGCGTCGATGTCCTGTGGCGGGTGCGAAGACTTTGTGGTGTTTTAATGGTGCTTAAAAAAGAGGTTTCATGAAGTTTGAATTGGATTTTTGCAACTTTTTCATGGTTGAAGGGGATTTGAGGAAGTTTGAACTAACCCTTTTGATGATTTGATCAGATATGTTGGAAATAATCATTGAATTTGGATAGACTGGGATACTACGGGATACTGCATATAAGCAACTTGATATGTGCCGTTGTCAAGTTACATGGTATATGGGGTCTGTTCATCCATCCCACAATGGGTACCCAACCACAATGCAGTATATAAATCCCTGTCCCCCCGATAATCCAACTTTTGACTATGGCATGCACATAGTGGTTCTTCCCACAAGTAGGGGTACCTCCGGAACCATTGGTTTCCCCATGAAACACCGCCTATGTTGGATGGTTTGCTCATATTCCGCCAAAAATTCAATCGAAATTTCAGGACCCTGAAACGGAGGCACTGTACACTACTGTACCACAAAGGCATATGTTGGGGACATATTCCCTGAAATTTAGCCCTTACATAGGCCAAATAAATGGTAGGTAGCTCCAATTTAGATACTTGCTATTGCCATCGAAAACCGCGTCTGGACTTGGTTTTTCCCGGTATCGGTCAGATTTGTAGTGGATCTGCAGGATATCTTTGGGGATTTCCAGGCTACCCAAAACACGCAGAGCTACTCACTGAACCAATGCCTGATAGGGTATGGCTGAAACATAGGGTGCAGTACCAATAAAATCCAATAAACCCACAAATCATTCAACTACCTTTTTTTGTGTCAATCACTTTGAGCAAACACAATCGCTTGTGGTATGTGAGTCCTGGGATGATAGAACTATCACCAACCAATCACCAACCATTGCTATATGTTACAAAAAAAACGTGCCCCAATACTTAGCGGTTCACCCTAGTTGGTAAATTAACTGGATTATAACTTCATCTATACGTAGAGTAGGGCTAGTCAGGTCATGGGTGAACTAACCCACTTGCTGGGGTGAAACACCAAGCACGAAACATTGTATAGGTCTTCCGTATTTTCTCCTTCAGTCAATTCTGGGATACCAAGCGCCCCAAGCCCCAAGCCGAGGCGAGTCCTCTATCTTAGAGACACGACTCAATGGAGACAGGTCCTCTGCGTTGCCAGTGATCACTGGGATTCAAGGTGAATTTCGCCAACATATGGGGGTTTCCTGTACCCCCAAATCATCCATTTTAATACGATTTTCCATTATAAACCATCTATTTTTGGGTACCCCCATTTTAGGAAACCCCCATATCATGATTTCAGTGCCATGGGGATACCACGTCAACAGTTTTTTTCCAAAGGATCAGCAGTTGGAGACAGCAATTTTTTGGGCATTCCAAAAGTGGATGCTTTGGTAAAGTTTGGGGGCCATGGCAGCAGAAAATTCAATGTTGTGATCTTCATGAGAACCCCTCTGCTGCAATCAAGCTATACAACTATCTATGAAGGTGGGGCGTGGGTGGCGCGGAAAAAGTGAACAACTCAGTGGCAATTGAACGCCGGTACGATCCATGTATCCATATTGTTCTTCTTTCTCCCACACTTGCCTCTCAAATCACTCTTCTAGAGGTCAACAAGATTCGCTAGGTATATACACAACATACCAGTATGACTCACGGATGGGATCTTACAAGTAGGATCTGAAAGAGAAGTGCACTCTTTACCCGTCCCCAGTGGCACATTAATCTCAAGTCAATCGTATTTTTTTAAACAGAAATTTTACCCCCACAACAATCTGACATGGCACGCTGGAAAATCACTCATCAAGATATTCATGTGTAGATAATTTTCGGACTTAGGGGAAATGAAATTCCATCCAGCCAGGTTTGATACCACAGCACAAACTCTGTGCCGATTCTGCCATTCGCCAAGTTTCTTCGAAGTTCAGCAGCGTCTTGCTGGAAGGTGGTTGGGTTGAAGCATCCTGTGGCGGTGATTTCGCATAACTCTGCCACGTTCAAAATCTACGTCTGACTCTCCTGGAGTACAGGTTACCATTTTGAACTGGTTATTACATTGCTACGAAATAGCAATACATGTTGTATTCCCCCTTTTAGGAGCTGAAATTTCGTTTATCTGAAGGAATTCCGTGATGGTGGATGCAAAAACTGGTGAAGGGGGGCAGGTTCCATCCTCTGCAAATCATTTTGTTTATCAAATTTCAAAAATCATGCGGGCTCCAGTGTCAAAGGTTTTTGCAGATTTTCTTGGAGACCTCAAACATCCTCAAACATGTCGATATCTTCATCTTTACTATTTCATATGCACAGGCTGGAATTCCCCCCAAAGTGCCGAGATCTTTTGAACTCCTGATGTTTCCCAAGGCTAAATCAATTTACCCATGATTCCTTGGAGGAACAATTTCCCATGTTCACTGGGTCTCGTGTCCATCCTATCTTATGGTCATTTTCAATACAATTTGTATTCTGCAAAGTGCTGAATCAGTAAATTCAGTAAATGTTCATTCTTCAAACTGGCAAATGAAGCCTGAAGGACTTCATCACGGCATCAGGGTTTACCCCTGTTTTGATGGTTGCATCAAGTTACATCACAGGATTTCGCGCACCTGGAGATCGCCGTCGTCGAACTCCTCGTCATCATCCTGAGGAGTTGCAGAGTTGACTGTTCCAAAGAATGTGGAAAATCACCATGGAGGAACCCGTTCTGGAAATGATCTCTAATCACAAATGGTAGGCGTTCCACCAAATCTTTTTGCATGTTGGAGGGTATGTATGTATGATTATGTATGTATATATACATATTATGCATACCAGTATATACCATATACGCGCAAGGCCTGGGTTTTGCCCAAGCGTTGCAATACAGTGGGTGAAAACATCCCCGATCAAATGTTGATGCAACATTCAATTGGGAAAATCAACAAGGGTATTATGAATATAAATTCCAACGTTAAACTTTACATTCGATTGGGAATTAGGAAGATGCTTCGTTGCCCGTCGTCGGTGCGGTTCCGGGCAAAACCTAGGCATTTGCTGTATATATACATATATGATATATTGTCGGGGTGTGTCTAAAACTGGAGAATACTGTACTCTATACCAAAGGTGGTATTTTGAGAAGGAATATGCTAATTATTTTTTGTTTGGAGGGATATCCTTTCTTATATTGGAACACCCATATATACAACCAAAGATTGTCTGCTGGCTTGTACCTACAATATCCTGCAATAACTGTTAGGTTTGTGGTGGTTCTTTTGGGATAGTTGCCCCTACTAACAATCATTGCTAGAGTTGTGGAGAAGTGGTTATAACTCTCCCATAATATGTATATCACTGTATATATATATATATACATGTACATGTATATATATATACATATATATATATATAATATATATATATATACATACACATGTATATATATATATATATATTTATCAAAGGAAGTTGGGAAGCAATCTTCCGAGTTACGAATGACTTTTAGTGGTGAGCTAGAGTAGTGGTGAGCTAGAGTAGTGGTGAGCTAGAGTAGTGGTGAGCTAGAGTAGTGGTGAGCTAGAGTAGTGGTGAGCTAGAGTAG
>BGPT01000524.1:175204-228085 GCA_003297045.1 Symbiodinium sp. clade C Y103 | reverse complement strand
GCGCTGCACCGCAAAGCCATGAGAGTGCAGGACACGCTGAGCGCGCCGTGAGGTTGATCAAGGAAGGCATCAAAACTGTCATACTGGACTGTAAAAGGCAATTTGGTCTTGCTCTGCTGTGCGAGCCGTTCACACTGCAGATGCTGCTTAATTATGTCTGCTTTGCACATAACAATTTTGCTGCTGTGCAAGATTCCAAGCGTAGTCCGCGTGAGATTGCTCTTGGGGAGAAGTGCAAAACGGATGCATTTTCACTGTTTGCTTCTAAGGTTTTGGCTGAGGTTCCAGATTCACTTCGTAACTCTAATCCAAGTTTGCCACGTTTTGTTCCAGCTTCGTTTTTGCACCCACAATTTGAATCTATGGGAAGTCTTGTGGTTGCGAAGATTCGTATTGGAGTGGAAATGGTAAGAAGGGTTTTTGTTGCGAAGAGTTTGAAGCTGTGTTTGCCATTAACTGTTGTGAATGATTGTGGTTTGTTTGTCAATTTGGTGGATGAAAGATCAGGGTTGCCAATTGGTCCATCTGCTTCGGAGCCGGTGAATATGCTCCCCGAAGGACAGGATTTAGTGAAATCCACCACTGGACCTCCTCTCAAATGGGCGGAAGAACATGAAATTCGAAGGAATGTAGGTCAGGCTTCAGATGAGTTCAGTTTGACTGGTGATGTTCGGTTGCACTTGGAAGAGACGTAGATCTGCCTCAGTTTGGTTGGTAGGTCTGACTCAGTTCGGGGTTTGGTTATAATCAGGAAGCTTGGTATCAGGAAGCTTGGTGGATTTTGGATTCATTTGGCAACTTCTTGGCAATTTCTTTGGATGGTTTGAGTTGATGTGGTGGATGCGGTTTGCAGTTTCCTTGGAAGGAACGTAGGTTAGATTTCAGAGGGGTGATCAGTCTTGTGACTGGTGCTGGTCAGTTGCACTTGGACGGAACGTAGATCAGCCTCAGTTTGGTTGTTAGGTCAGTCTCAGTTTGGGGGGTCGGTGAGTCATGAAGTTCAGTGGATCTTGGGCTTACTTTGCAATTACTTGGCAAATTTTTGTGGACGAGTTGAGTTGATGTCGATTGGTGACGGATGCGGTTTGCATTTGCTTGGTTTTCGGTTTTCCGGTGTGTCAGTCTCCAGGCACACTGTTGTGCCCTTGGGTCTTTGATTGCATCATTGTGTTCCAATTTAGGTGATGACTTTCTGGCAGTGTTTTTCTACCTCAGTCTCAAGATGTAATTTCGTTACATTTGGGTGCGCAATCTCGGTTGGGCACGATTGGTTGGTGGACGGTTATTGAGTGAGCCATTGGGCTGTGGCGAGTTGGCATGCTGACACCCCCATTGCACCCTGACGAAGACTTGGGGGGAGACACGCCACCGGCCCAATTACAGTTTAGCTTCAGGGTGCCTGTGGGGGCGACCGGAGATCTTCAGCAACTGATATCTCGATTCACCGATGGTCGTTCCCATGAGGACATTCGAGCTTATAGCTACAGCACAGGGTTCCAAATTCCGGCTCATACCCTTTGTCAGAACCTTCCATTGAAGTTCTGCGTGCTGCAACAGGGACTACGTTTAGTTCACGTCTCCAACAATCAAAGGCAACAAGGAGCCAATTACAAGGTGATCTACATACGACGTCTGCACCCATGGCAGTTCTGGGATCAATGTCAGAGTGACTTTCGCACACCGGACGGCCGCGTGGCCTCCCTCGAACGCCAAGTGGTGGACCTCTAGCCGCAGCTACATGCCCTTCAGTTGAATGCTAGGCGGTTCTTCGGGTGGCGCCCCTTAAAATGCTGGATATGATGCTTCACACCCTTTTGGCGGTGGAGACTATGAGTTTAGATCCGAGGGACAGATCGTGTGGAGCGCGTAGGTCGTATAGATGCAGACAGGTTCGGGATTGTTTTGACTTGACGGACATCATGGCCGTCTTCACCGCGGTGGTTTTTGGAGTCAGGCTCTGGACATCTTGGGGTGCCGGACATAGTTCGGAGGGCGCTTCGTGGTAGTATGTTGGATTGCCTCGCGAACGCCAAGATCTACTGCATTGCAATGGTTATTAAAGATGGGTCTTTTCGACGCATGTGCGAGCCACCCACGGTTTGGAAGGACCGTCGGCGGTTTCGTCACAGACGTCAGGATTTCCGGCCTCGTACAACAATTTTTACGGTGAGTTTCTGAGGTCTGGGAAATGTCTATTGTTTGGAACGTATTGCAAAGCTTCTTTGGGAAAGGATATCTAGGATTGAGCAAGTTATTTACATGGGAGATTTCGCCTATGCAGCTTTGGGATCCTGTGGAGAGAACTATCTTGGCGGGCTCGTACTTGACCCTTGGTGTGGTAGGCTAGAGAACTGTATTCATGGAGACCTGGCAGTGGTTGGGAAATAAGCCCCTACATTGAGTTTCAGATTGGTGACGCTTTAGTATGTGCCCGGGGGTTCAGCACCTGGGAGTTGCCGTTATGGCAAGTATGGCATTACTCAGTTTCAGATTCAGTCATCAGTGCCAAATCAGATTCAGACCAGTTTCAGGGGAAGCGCAAGAGGCTTCGCTACGTTGGGGGGTGTGTTTGATCAGAGATCGATGTTTCCATCTCTTTGGAAATTTGATGAGATGGTGAGTGTGAAAGTTAGAGCCGAAAGGCATGGATAATTTGGATCTCTGAAGACTCAGAGCTTCAGACCCAACCACTGCAGAAAAACAGAGAGCACGTCCGATCTCCGCTCTGAGAGGGTTAGCTTCAGATGTGATGTTTGACCACAGGGCACGTACCTTTTTCTGTTGGTTTTTTGGTGTAGGTGTTGCGTCGTCTAGTGTCCGCGTAAGTTTTAGGTAGGACGCGCTGCGCGGTTTGCTCCGCCGTCCACGCTTCCCNTTCTGTTGGTTTTTTGGTGTAGGTGTTGCGTCGTCTAGTGTCCGCGTAAGTTTTAGGTAGGACGCGCTGCGCGGTTTGCTCCGCCGTCCACGCTTCCCTGAGTTGGTTTGGGTGCGCTCGGTTGTCGACAGGCCTCTTAGGTTTACCTAGGTGACTGTTGGCACTAGGGCGCACCTGGGTGGTCGGTGGGTGTTGCCTGCCTGCTCTTCCCGTCGCGGCTTCTCCCGTTCCTTTGCTTGGGGTGTGCTTTTGGGGGGTTTTCGGTTTGGTGTCCTTCCGTCTGCTTGCTCCTTGTCACGCGTGTCAGGTCTGTTGCCCCCACTCTCACTTAGGGTTTTAGCTTATGGCTTTTGAGTTTCGACTTGAGTTTCGATCCCAGCTGGCTGAATTTTATTTGGATGTTGGACGATTATTTTCGCGGGCAACCGGTGATTCAGTCAATCAGTGCTTCAGAAACAAACTTGGGATTGGAACATCGTGGTGAGTTTCTTCACATACTTTGGGAAGATGCTTGGAAACATTTCTTTTCGTTTCAGACTGTTCTGTGAGTGTCAGACTTGTTAATTGCTTCAATCTTGAGACCTCTGTATGGGTGATGGAATCTTGGGAACGGAATCGCGTTATTCATTTTCGCACCTATTGGCTGAAGCTTCAGTTTTTCGACGCCCATCCCAGCCCTCCCTGGTGACGACTTTGACACCGAGGCTGCTTTGTATTTTCTGTCTTTTACTTTTTGGGTCCTATTTCCGTGCTTTCTACACTGCATCGCAGTTGGTATCTCTGGCCATTGACTTCATCGGTCAACTTACAGCTTCTATGGAGAGCCTTCGACTGTGGTTGGCCCTGACCCCGAAACAGGTCGAGGATTTCAACAAGGGCCAGGAAGTTCAGCCGGATGAGTATTCCAACAGATTTGGATTACGTACGACTCCTACAGAAGCCGTTGAACGTGCCCAGTATTTTATGGATTAGACTCCAGATGGACTCAAAGGTGAGTATTCTCCCAAGGACTATGTCCTGGTCGAAGTAGAAGTGACCGCCATATGGCTATCTTCAGAAGATGGAGTCGGGAGTGTTGTCCAAGACCAATCATGGGCATTACCGTTGGCATGGCACTATGAAGGCGGAAGAGAAAGATGGTGCAGGCAACCTTCTCTACAAGTTCGGTGACATGGCCGCTACCATCATGTGAAGCTGGACCACTAATTTGGCAACAGGTGACGCCTGTTTTGGCATTATGTACTATAGTTCTGCTAGAGGGGGTGTGTTACACCTCGCCTCTTGATCAGAGATCGATGTTTCAATCTCTTTGGAAATTTGATGAGATGGTGAGTGTGAAAGTTAGAGCCGAAAGGCATGGATCATTTGGATCTCTGAAGACTCAGAGCTTCAGACCCAACCACTGCAGAAAAACAGAGAGCACGTCCGATCTCCGCTCCGAGAGGGCTAGCTTCAGATGTGACGTTTGACCACAGGGCACGTACCTGTTTCTGTTGGTTTTTTGGTGTAGGTGTTGCGTCGTCTAGTGTCCGCGTAAGTTTTAGGTAGGACGCGCTGCGCGGTTTGCTCCGCCGTCCACGCTTCCCNTTCTGTTGGTTTTTTGGTGTAGGTGTTGCGTCGTCTAGTGTCCGCGTAAGTTTTAGGTAGGACGCGCTGCGCGGTTTGCTCCGCCGTCCACGCTTCCCTTCCCGGTTTGGCCTGGGTTGGTTTGGGTGCGCTCGGTTGTCAACAGAGCACGGTGTAGATCCGCAAGTGTACGTGAGAGTTTTACAACGTAGCATCCCGTGGATCCGTAAGCCTGCAAGAACGTCACACAACGTAGCATGACGTAAATCCGCATGTGTAGACGAACGTAACGTAGCATGGGGTAGATCCGCAAGCCAGCAAAAATGTTACACAACCTAGCATGACGCAGAACCGCAAGCATGCCGCAGACTCGCAACGGCAAGAACGTTACACAGTGTAACACAACGTAGCACGGCGTAGATCCGCAAGCGCATATGGACGTAACAGCACGTAGCATGCCGTAGAGCCGCAAGCCCGCAAGAACGTTACGCAACGCAGCATGCCGTAGATCCGCATGTGGGCTGACCAATTTCAAGCTTGGGGGCGCATGGACATGACAAGAATATAGCAAACAAGAAATCTGTTAGACAAGCAAACACATTCACTATCTCGAACGATTGGTTTTGGTGAAGATGTTGTTTTTCCAGGAAGTCTCACAGGACATAGAACATACAAATCCAAAAGAGGTCATGCCATCAATTTGCAGCAGATACGGAACCGGATGCAAACGGTATCACACGAAAAACACTGACACGACGACGTCAGGAACATCGCTCCTACACGCCGATTAGTCGCCGGACGGTACAACGTTGTGGTCTGCCGTATTGGGTGCTTTGCCATGGCTGCCGATTCAAGTCGCACGGAATTGCTGGCCCAACAGTTCGAAGAGCTGCTGCAGGTTTGCACGCCAGCGCAACGAGATGTCATCTGCAAAGCAGCCGCACAAGCTCGTTCCGGGGTCATGGATAGTGAGACCGGTGCAATTTTCTTCGACCGCATGTTTTAAAACAGCATTGGAGATGGATCTGCGCCGGAAGAAGCGTCGACTGCCGCTACCAGCGATCGGAGGTCCGGTGCGCCGTTGCGGGCCGCCGGCTCCGATCCGATGCTTCAGAGCGATGGCCACTCAGGTACGATCCGAACGCGCCCACAGATCAGCGACCTAGCATCCAAGAAGCCCAGGAGCATGTGGCGGAGGCAGCACAAGACGATTGCAAGAGATCGATGTGCCATTGACACACGGCTTTGCTCGACTGGTGCTGAATCGCACCATCGATGACATGCACCGCACCGTGAACCGCTTGTACGATGCTCTGGACGCTGCCAAGGAATGACTGCGTGCGTCGTTGTGGACCGCGCAGTCGATTGATCCCGAGACGCCTTGCGCGGCAAACCAGAGCACCCCTGCGTGTTCGCATGAAAAAGGCCGCTGCTGAGATTCGCTCGCTTGGGAATCGAAATGTCTTGCTCTGTGTCAAGGCTTCTCTGTGTAAAACTTTCTCTCTGAAACAAGTTCTTTGCGTAATAAGTTCTTTGTGCAAAAACTTCTCTCATTAAAGGCTTCTCCGTGTAGGGACTCCTCTGTGTCAAAGTTACTGTTTGTAAAAGCTTCTCTGTGTCAAAGCGACTGCGTGTAAAAACTTCTCTGTGACAAGACTTCTCTGTGTAAGAGCTGCTGTGTGTAAAAATTTCTCAGTGTAAGGAATTCTGTGTGTGAAAACTTCTCTGTTTAAAAACTTCTCTGTGTAAAAATTTCTCTGTGTAAAAACTTCTCTGTGTAAAGACTTCTCCGTGAAAAGCTTGCGCGTGTCTGAAAGTTTCTTTGTGTAAAGACGTGTCTGTGTAAAGACGTGTCTGTGTAAAGACGTGTCTGTGTCAAAGTTTCTCTGTGTAAGGACTTGTTTGAGAAGAACTGGCAGGAGAAGAGCAGTGAAGAGCCTAGAAGAGCTGAGTTGAGACGAACTGAGAAGAATTCCGATGAACTGAGAAGAGATGAGAGAAGCTCAGATGACGTGAGAAGAGATGAGAACAGTTGTGATCAGCTGAGAAGAGTTGAGAAAAGAGGAGAAAACCTGAAATGAGATAGGCTGAGATGAGATGCAATGACATGAGATGGGATGAGGTGAGATGAGAGGACAAATGTTGAGAAGACGCGACATGCGATGAGATGGGATAAGAAGACGCGAAATGAGCTGCAATGAGATAAGATGGGATGGGATGAGATGGGAGGAAAAACATTGAGAAGACACGACATGAGATGAGATGACAGAAGTTGGATGACATGGACTGCGGCGACGATGCAATGAGCCATTCCAAGCTCCAAATATGGCCAATGCAAGAGATGGCACTGCTTCTATAGGCCCAGCCTTTGTTCGGTTCTATAAGCTATAGGTGGCTCAATTTTGAAACTTTTGGCCCCGGTTTGCCCGGGAACTACTTGTATGTAGTGAAAAGGGAGAAACACACATCAGATGCTGGTATGTTGTTTCACACCAAATTGCCAAGTCACGTGACGGCGTGAAAAAACATGTGGTAGGCTATTGCAGACTTGCGAGCTTGAAACCCATTTCAGCGCAGTGTTTGATGAACAAATTTTCCAACGAATTCAAATGATCGATTCGGGCTTGTATCAAACGTGCAAGTGACAAATTCGATTAAATGTGCAAAATTTTGGCAATTAAATGCCCAAGATGCGAGACACACAGCAGTTGCTGGTGGTCACATGGCGCAGGACCTTTTGGGTTACATGCGGATTTTTTTGGGTGTCCAGCTCATCAAGGACTGAGCGAAGTTCTTGCAAGGAGGGCATGAAGCAATCAAAACACAACACATGTTTGATTTTGCTTCTGCTTCTGCTTCTGCCCCGAGAAACGATTAGTCATGGCCGTAGCCTTGGCGCCACAAAGGCATTGTGAAGGGCTCAGGAATGTGATTTGCCTTTGATACAAGTGCTTTGTTCAATGCTGCAAACCAATCACCTTGATGATTTGACAATAGTTTTCCATGGCGATGTTGTTGATGGGCATTCCATTTGGTTCATTGTATGATTGAATGTTTGTATCGCAATTTCATGGAGTGTTATTCAACCTTGTTGCATGTCAGTTTTGTTGCGGAGCTGCTGGAACTGCAGTATCCTTTCCTTTTGCAACTAGATTTGAATAGGCAGACAATCATAGAGCATATTGGTAGACCACATTTTGACCGGTCTCAAGAATTCACATTGAAATGATGTGTCCTGGTGGTCCACCTGAAGTGCTCATGGACAGACATGCCACGCCATCTTGCGACAGGTCGACTCGCCAGTTTCCAACAAGTTTGGAACCCAGCTTTCACCGAACCGGTGCAACACTACTGGTGCAGAACATCGCAAAACTACTCACAATGTTTCCTGTCATGGCGTCTCTCAAACTTTGTTTTGTAACACTAAATGCGGCAATTCAATAGCTGCAAGCGGCCAAGGCGTGTCGCTGGCCAAGGTGTGGCAGGTATGCGTTCCCCAAAATCAAAACCAATTGTGTTTCGACTATGCCATGCAGCCAAGCATCCGCATCAGTGTTTTTGTTTAAACCAAATAGGCATGATTTGGTTTCAGCCTGACAGTGTGCCATTTTTTTTGGTGCTAGGCAGTATGGGTGGCAAGGGATACAGGAAGATCAATCAAGGAGTGTGAGCGGGCCTCAAGACACTCGGCGACATTCTTGATGCGATATGATGAAACTACCAGTCCTTTTGAAATCTTTGTGAAAGACACCCCAACACCAACAGCACCATCATCATCATCATCATCATCATCATCATCATCATCATCATCATCATCATCATTTCTTTCGTCTGCAACAAATGCGACTGGATCTTCCTCCATCACATGCCTCCGCAGGTAAAGGGGAGAGTTGTATGGCGTTGAGTCCTTTTGTTTGTGGAAATCATACGTGTAGCTTTGCCTGCTTGGCTCGTGGCGGCTTTGTGAGGACTTAACAGTGGTGCTGCATTTCCAGATGCTGGCCCAAGGTCACAGATGGCAATGGAATCACGTTTTTCCCATGTTTTTTTTTGAATCCATCCATCCATCCATTAAACCTGCCATGGACCTGAGGTGGGAACCTGGGCCACTGATGAGGCCTGGGCCACCCACCAGGACCCCTGAAGAAGTGGCCTGCAGTGAGCGCTTCAAGACTCCAGCATGCCAGGGTGCGACAGCCTGCGGCTATAAAGATCCGAAAGGGTTCGGCAATCAAAAAAATACACATAGATCAGTGGGTCGTTTGACGGCAGTGTTGACAGTAATTATCCGAATTCCACAAATAGTCCCAGTAGTTTGGAAACGCCGCCAACATCAGCACAAACCATCTCCGATGCCGTCTCCGAAGGACGAAGGAAGACCGGCCTTGGCACCGCAGGGGCCACGGATGCCATGTCAGCCACCAGGGTGAACTCGGTATGGGAGTTGGAACAAGTATTAGTTTTGGCTAGTTGGAGCTAAATCGAAGAATTTAGGTAAATATTTGCCTGAATTGGTTTGGAACGGACATTTCTTGGGTGGCAACCTAATATATTTTATTTCTGATATCATTGTAGTTTAGGTAAAATTAGTGGCATTTTTTGATGAACCAAGTCTTGACTTTCACATTTTCCTGCTCCTACAGTGGTCACAGATGTGTCCCAAGCAAATGCAACCACATGACCAACCAGCATTGGAGGCATTGTCCTGCCAATGTTAAAAGATAAAAAATACGTGTACTGTATCTTTAGTAGTCGTTGCACTTGAGTCTGTCTCTTATGCAAGGTGTAGTATGCTCACTTGTCGCATATTACCCGATCCTGAGTCTTGCATATCAACAAATTATTAAGGACAGAATTGCATTGCATAGTTTTTTTAATTGACTTTTTGGTCTAGTGGGCAGAAACTTGCTAAATTAATTTACTGGCAGGCCTGCATCCTTTTTTTTCCCTTTGCATTTTTGTGCGTTCTTTTTGTTTTTGGTTCAAAGTCCACATTCATTTTGCACTTGAGTTTGTACATGGGGATATTTTATGTGCCAAACATTTGTGGAAAATATGATGCTTTACTTTCGTCTTGGTTTCTACTTGAGCTTGACTTTTGAAATTCTACCTCAGGTTTACGCCTAGACTTTGGAGATCACGACGTGTGAAGAATGACTTGTGGATACCCGAGGTTTACTAGTAAATACCACCTGAGGTTTGCATGTGAAAAATGTCTTGCCTCGTTGTCACCTGCTTTGCATGCCTTTTCGCGTTACGTTGTTTTTGTATGTTCCACGTTTTTGCAGCATTGATGCATTCATCATCACTTATTCTGCGCTCCGTGTGGATTATATATGGGTGTTCTGTTTCAACCATTGACTGGCATCACATGAACAGCAAACAAATTCAAACGCTTGAAGGTTGAGATCCAAAACACATCCAACAAAAGTTTCACAGAAATAAAATGCAAAGTCTCTCGTGATCAAATCCAAACGTAAACTCAAATACTTCCCGTTTACCATGAAACCGGCGCACATTTGGGTTCAAAGTTTGATCTATCTGCCTGACGTTTTCCGATGAAATCTTCATAGGGTTTTGGTGTATGTATTGCATTTTTTTGCACTCATTGTTTGCGCATTGTTATTATCATTTTTTCATTTTTTCTGTCTATGGAGTAAGACTGCATAGCAACTGCATACAAAATCCCATTGAAAATGCACTGACAATGTATAACTGATGCAATGTACTAACAATTAATAGTGATGAGACAAGTCCTCCAAATACTTAAAAGGAACTGCAATGGGTCTGCACAACTTTCAAACTTGTGCTTTGAACTTTTCCAACCTAGTCTCAAGTGGTTTGCATGATGAATAGAGTGGGTAACGCATCAATCGGATGAAAAAACTTTGGCGGTGAAGCAGATTGGAGGCTCATGTTATGCTTATTTTTTTCTTCAGCTGCTCCCGGGGATTTCTTAAATTTCCCAAAGACGCTCAGGCACATGGGGCAAAATCATTGAACAAAACCACGTTTTGAAATGTTGAGCGATGACCGTTTAGAAATGTTGAGCGATGACCAAATGCAACACGAAACACAACCAAACACGCAGTGTGTAACACGCATTTTAAACCATGAACGAAACGTTTACTTGTATGGGTAAAACTAGCTAAAACATCTTGAAATAACTACTTTTTTTTGATTACGTGAATTTCAACCTAAAGATTTTACAAAAACAACGCATATTGATGCAATTTCTTGTTTGAGCATTTCAATACTCTGGGAAATGGAGGGAGAAATGGCTGAATTTGGGAATTGAGTTTTCCCAAAAGGGTACATTTCAAAGTATTTCACAATATTTTGTCTTCATAAGCATATTAAGCATGCTGCGGCTGGAAAAAGCGTTGGACTTTCAGAGGTTTCCAACAATGATCCCAACCATTGTCCTCTTCGAGCTGACGTAGACCCTTCATTTGAGATTTCTCTTCGTGACACTTTATGCATGTCGCAAGAGATGTACAATGTTTTTCGACTTCGACTGGTCTCATTCCGGTTTAAGACACACATGGCATTGGTAGTGAGTACCTTCCGCAGATTGTGGAAGCTAACGGCTGCGCAGTCTAAAATGGCACAGAACATGCCCGTCTACATTTTGCTTGGTCTTCAAACCTTTGCATCTCTATGCCTCACCAAACGCCAGCTGTGGTGCAACTCCAATAGTTATATATTGATGCCGTGCTTTGTATATTGAGGCGTTGTGACATTGCCCGATGACCATGCTGCCACTGCTGCGGTTCTGGTTTTGATCAGAAACCTGTTGAGGTTGGCGATGAAGAATCATCACTCCCTGGGTTCGCCAAGAGCTGGACAACATTGTTTGGACCTTTGTTTCGTCACGATTTGGGTCCTTCTTGGAGATCAATGAACAAATCTGGTGGCACAGTGCTCCACAGTGCAGCTCTTGCGACCTTGAACCGGCCTGAGGTCAAGCAAACTATGCAGGAAAGAAGGCAGGTTTGACGAGAAGTTCTTCCTTTGATAACTCGAAGGCTGTTTTCATGACAAATCCAAGCAGACCCCTAGCTGCCATAGCTGTGCTTTTGGCAGTTGACTAGTTGACTCATGCTGAAGGCCAGATCGATGGCGTGTGAGCACAAATGAGGTTCGGGCCCTCTGTGAGGTGGTCGTTTACTGCAGATGATTACGTATTGGATGATTGCCCGACCAAAGAATTCAGTGGGTTACCTGTCAGCTTCAACTGCGCGGCCAAAGCCAAACATGTTGGGGCACCCAGCACTGACCTCTGGGCCAGTTGGCAATCAGTTTGCAGTGTTCCGACCCTAACCACCTGGCAAAAATTGGAAATGTATCACTATTTTGGGAGATCTCCTAGAAGTGCCAGCAGGAAGGGTTCTCAACTGAACTCCAGGTGGCTCAAGCCAAACACAATCAGATCAATCAGCAGTAAAAGCAGCATCCGCATGTTCGAGAAGTTGTGTGGAATCCCCGGGAAAGTATTTGTGCCACCATCGTAACAATCATCCAGTTACCACAATTTACACAGGTACTTCACCAGTGTCCCTCAAATTTCAGGCCAGATGAGTTTGATCTCGGAGCCACAAATCGCCCGAGCCCCAGCTGACCCAACACATTTATCAGGGCTGGACTGGTGCCTCTGTCCAGGTCAGAACATGCCTGGATCAAGAAGGCAATGTGGAGAATGATGTGGATATGCAGTTTGGTTAGATATGTGTTGAATATGACCTGATGTGTTTAGACTTTAGACTGAACATTCACTACGAATAATTTGCTGTCCAAGCTTGTTCATCTACACGAGAACTTGGAGCCATAGATACAAACACACATGACAATATCACACATTGCCTTCAGGGTTTCATCGACATGTCAGAGTGCGAGACGGACTCCTTCCATCATCTTCCGGCTACATGGATGCAGAATGCCGTGGAGCTCAGAGGGTGAAAAGTTGCAGTCACAATGTCAGAAGTGAAAATCTTCTTCTTCGATTCATCGTGTTGGGTCCGAGGTGGGCTCACATCATGATCTGTGCTGAGGCTTGCGACATGCAGGATCCAAGGGTTTGGGGGAGGATCCAAGTCGCATGTCGAGGAAGAGCCAACTGTTGGACTGTGTAAAGATGTGGAACGTGGGAATGAATGTCATTGTGCCAACACGAATGTCTATTAGATTCTCTTTGGTTCACCATTCCTTTTGCCCCCCTACGATCCAAGTTGTTCAACATGTCCAACCTTGAACACGCCTGAACAGGATCATTGTGGCTGGCATCTGATCACTTGGAGACTTTTGAGTCTCCCCGCTGTGAAGGATGCCACCATGGGCTTCCGAAAAAGACTGCAGGCAGAGCTCGCGTCCCGGACCTACTTCAGCCTCCAGAAGATTCTTTGTGGACAGATTCCGTGCCTGCAATCTTAGATGGTCTCGGGTTCTGGTTTCCCCTGTCTCTAGCTGGTAGGCAGTCACTGAACAATGAACGATCTCGTGGGCTCCAAGTGAAATCCAGAAGTTGGAAGTTCCAGCTCCTTGGCTGAGAAAGATCAGCGCAGATATCATGTCAATCAATTTTGGAAAGCCTTCCATTTGGGTGTCATAGTGTTTTGCAGAAGCTATGCAGCATCGCAGTGAGAAATCAATGTCATGTCTATTCATGTCTCATGATTTCGGGCCATTACAGGTCATCCAAGAGTTGGCCATTCACCGATCAGACACTACAGCGGCCTGGAACTGCCTGAAACCAAGGGACTTCTGAAGCTGCGGAGACTATCTCAACTGCACCACGGACAAAGCCTGAGTGATTGATCTTATCTTGTTGCTGGTCAGGTGAGACTATGGATTTAAGGTTCAAAAACCCCATTGTGGGTCGGAGACGGGTTAGCTTCGTATTCTTGATCTGGGTATGTCTCCAAGAAATGGGACAATCAATGTGCCACATTCAGTTTCCCATTTTTTTGTTGCTTAATGTTTAACTCAACTCCCTGCATATTTTCGCAGGGTAGCACCTGAACCAGCCTGGTGATCCAAGTCGATTTGGGTCCAAGCCTCAGTGGCCTGGCATGCTGGAGGTATGAATATGGACAGCATCTAGTGGAAATGCTTTGGTGCTTCATGAATGGTTCTGGTATGGTCAAACTCAAGATATATTATATGATATATTTTGATTTCAACCATTCAAGGGATCTCTCTTCAGCTTGGAACCCGCGGCCGGGAGGCCGGGCATGAGGGTCACCCCAAGATGGGTCAAGGTGTCAATCTTGGTCAAGACATGCAGGGTATGGATAACTTCTACATGGCATCATGATGTTTATGATCAGCAGAAAGTCAACAAAACAAAACATGAAGGTATGGGGATAGCTCCAAGAATCAGTGCCGTCGGATTCTTCCAGGACGGAACGATCTTGATCGGTTTTATGAGCGCCCTATTTTCGACCCATCCACAATCCTTATGCACAGTGGCGAAGAGTTGAGAAAGAGTCAAAATTGGGTACCAAGAGGAAAATGGGATGGCCTACTACTGATATTGACAAAAAAGAGTTGTCCCCAGTGTCTTGAATTTGCACCAATCTTCATATATCGGCCAATCATAAGTAATAACAAGTACTCTTGTGTCAACATATGTTAAATCCTTCATTTTGGGCATGGAATTCCCATGTTTGTTGCTCAACGTGATGGTGTTGAGTCCCCATTTTCCGTGTTACATCCTCACTTTGGTGTTCAGTTCCCATTGTTGTTCAACATATGCTTCAATTCTCAAATGGATGATTCTTGCAAATATTTGTTTGAGAATTGCATGGCATCATGACATTCTTCGCCATGGTTGGGAGATGGGATGAGCATACCACGAAATGTAGAGTGCAGTGGAGTCAGATTGGTTTGGTCAGGGTTCGTCTTGAACAGAAACTGGTGTCCTTGAGCTGGTCTGGCGCAGACAAATTGACATGAATGAGTTGTATTGTCTTTTCGGCTACTGTGAGTTTCTGTTTGTTTTTTTTGGGGCAAATGACATTTTGGAAAAAAATGCAGAGCTTCACCTTCCACATGTTGCCAAAGGTTTGCGCTAACTCTTGCACCAAGTTGCTTGGGCCTCGGGCACTGAGCTTTGCAGAATATTGCAGAACATCAGAATTTCGCCATTGGATTTTTGCAACGCACCTGGAAGCTTACGGCGTTTTGTTGCACAGTCTGGCTTTATGTCCAGTGTGGTAAGGTGTCGTGGTGTTGCCACTTTCTGGAGGTGCTGAGACATGTCTTCATGGTGTATCATGGTGCAGGGATGTAGCAAGGTACCACGTGGTTTCTGATGATCCTAATTGGAGTGGAAAGGCCAATGTGCTCTTGATTTCTGCATTGGCGTCGAGCTTCGATAATCCAGAACCAGGACAGAAGCAAAGCTGAGTGATTCATGAGTTTTGAGGGTGCAATGATTGTGGGAATGGACATATGACGCAGTGCAGTGACATGGAAGCAGATTCACTTGGTGAGATTCGGTCTTGAACAAAGCCGCATAAACAGATATGCACAGGTTTGAACAGGATTGTTGCTTTGTTTTTGTTTTGCTTCATGGTTATTTCAATTCTAAAATTGATCCGAGACTCCATCACCACATATTTTTATGCAACTAATTTTAGAAGTTGTCGAATAATTTTCAAAAAACACGCTAAAGTTTTTGTAGGCTTTTCGTTTCAAAGATGGTTTGTGATGTGCTGCTAGGTTTGTGTCATTTCGCCACAGGCAGTCAGCGTAGTCCGGAACTCGGTGCTCTTGCCTTAAAGCCATCTCTGACTGATGTGTGAGCTGGGGAAATCTGGGGAGCTCTTGATTTCCATTTCTGATTCCTGCTCTGGCTGCAAATAGTTCAAAACCTGAGGTGATTCACAAGGATTTGCGACCTGGACCCGAGGTGATCCATGCTGCTCCGATGGCAGAAACATGTGCTACCTTGCGCTTTTTGGAAGAAAACAAACCTCAAGTCATATCAGGTGGGTCCTGAGATCGTTTTTGCAGGCCCAGGTGCATAGAAACATTTTCTATCCTTGGAATAGGGATCCGTTACAGCGAGGTGATGAGTTCGATGGTGATTTGGTGCTGAATGCTGTTAGCTTGATGTTGATTGAGCGCTGAGAAATGGGGCAGGGTCTGCAGCAGTAGACCTTGGACTGAGACTTGCACCATATCATGGATGTTTTTCTGCTGCTTGTTTCAAGACCAAAGCACTGGCAGAAAGTGACGTGGACTTCAGTGGCTAAGAGGACAGTGATGAGTACCATGTGTGAAGGATATACCCACAACCCCTATAATGTTGATGGGATCTTTTTCGGGTCCACATCTTGTGCCATGGTTTGTCAATCCTTACCAGCTTTCATTGACGCCATAAGCTCCAGTGGGCAAGATGTTTGTTTCAAACAAACCATACTAGGTGATTTCGCTTCCTTTCCAAGGCCAGTAGGGGCTAGCCTTCTCAGCAAACTTTGACTAGGGAGTTGATGCATTAGGAAACCTTGCGCGTCAGATGAAAGGGATGCTTACAATCATCAACGGAAAGCAAAACGACAGCAAAACATCAGGAGAAAAGATTTGCAGTTCCCTGCGAGTTTTTCCTTATCGAAACACCGGCCTCTGAGCACAACATGCACAACAATTTACCATGCCTACCAGTCATACAGAACTTACATGTGAGAAGCTTTTCAACAATGACATACCATGCCACCAAGCGGTGAATCTCATGACTTTACGGTGAACTCTTCCTGCTGCCGCCATGGACCCCTACGAGCTGCTTAGCATGCCGCGGGACTGTGCTGGATGTCATTTGGGTGTGGTTCAGTTGGGCTATGTGTTCAACCAACTCAAGTCTCGCTTTCATGCCCGTGTTTGACCAAGACCTTGGCTTGTTCCAGTAAGATTCTCTTGTGATGAGAGTTGGGCTCAGGGTTGCGCTATCGCAGGATGCCAGTCCCAGAAGCATTGAAAAAGCTTGGCGGCAGAAGGACCGGGAAGCTCAGCGATCCATTGGATTTTGTTGGGAATGGCTCGAAGATGGGGTACGAAACTGGCGCAAAAAATGATCAGCAAGAAATTGTTCATTTTGAGGGTGCCATCGTTTCACCCATTGTGGCCCATGGCTGATGGGGTCAAAGATATGGCCTTTGATATCACCTCTCCCCTGAGGCCTTGCAAGTTCACCCAGATAAAGCAAATGCTGACCTGAAGAAAGAAGCCGAGGCGTCGTCAGGCTAGTTTTTCTTAGTAAGGAAATGGTTCCGAATGATTGGGAATAAGTCCCACTCATGTGATTATGACAGCTGACGGTTGACCCAGAATAGCCGCCCATATCATATTCACAGAGCATTCCGCTTTGGCCGATCCATGAGAGTAGTTCTGTCAAGCAATCATTTGGCTACGGCAGTAAACCTTTTGAATGCTCTTGGAACAGTTGAGTGATCACCATGGCCGCGGCCGGGAATCAGGAACAATTCAAGAAGTTGTTGGAGGCTGGACTGTCAATGGAGTGATGCGTCGATGCCAGTGGTTCAACGTGGGTGGTCGTTGGTCATCATGATTTTCACCATCACCACCATCACCACCGTCACCATCATCACCCTATTTTTTCCCGCTTGCACGTACGCTCCGCCCCAAACTGATCCAGGGCAGACATTCAGGTGTCAAGAGCCATGGGCTGGCAAAAACTTTATGCAGTACCAATTGAAGATGTGAAAGCTAGGGGAAGAACCAGGATACCGTTACTTACTCATATAAAGGATCGTTAATTCCCAGCCCCTGGCACTCCATATTATACATGGAACCTTATGTACTTAGTGCTGCAGGAGGCTAAAGAGGGATTTCTGACACAGCCGATTTCAGCAAACGGTCACCACTTGAGCCCCTCTGTCAGGGACTAGAGGGACAAAAAGCAGGGAGACATCAGAACATGGGAAATTCATAAAACTCTGGCAGGGGCACAAAAAACACACTTCCTGACAAACATCCAAAACAACATAGGGGCAAGGCGCAAGTGCTGGCTGTATTCTTTTGATGCCAAAATACTGTGCAGAGGTTTGCGCGCTGAGATCGATAACAACTCACTGCAACACCGCTAGAGGGCAATAAATCATGCTTGATGAGTATTACATGTCACACAGTTGATTTTAGTTTGCATCTTCTGCGGAATCTTTGTCTTTCTCTTCGTCATTGTCATCATCTTAGTATTTTCACCCTCCTCCTCATCGCCATATGGTCTGGCAAAGGCTCAGTTTCCCCTTGAAAGGCGCGGGATATGCTGATGAACCCCCAGCGGAGACAGAATCAGAAGAAAAGCCGCTTCGGGATGTCCCAGGTGCCTCCGGAGTTCATGTCGCCAGTGTTGCGCCGTTTGAAGTTGCCTTATTTGAATATGAAAAGCATGGACGACGCATAAAGATCGGGTAGTCGAGAGGAGCTAGAGACATCAGTATATATATACATATATATGTGGCAGGGACCTTCTGGTATAATATGACCATACCCCTTGCCCTTACTGATAAAGCAACTTGCAGGCAGATTCTCTATATTGTCCCTGTCTATCTATCGATTGGGGCTGAATCTATCTATCTATCTATCTATCTATCTATCTATCTGTCTATCTGTCTATCTGTCTATCTGTCTATCTGTCTATCTGTCTATCTGTCTATCTGTCTATCTGTCTATCTGTCTATCTGTCTATCTATCTATCTATCTATCTATCCATTTTGCTTTCTTTCATTATCTATCTATCTATCCATCCATCCATCCATCCATCTATCTATCGATTTGTTGCTGCTGCTGTGGGAGAGATGGCACATTCAGTTTTCTGTATTGTCTCTGTCCATCTATCCATCGGGGCTGGCTCTTCAGCGGATGTGTGGAATTTTCCTGTGCTATCAAACAATTTGAAAGGCGATTGAGGGACTAAAGTGATTACCAAAGTGGTTGCGAGGCTGTCTTGTGAGCAGAGCTTGGGTGCTAAACCGTATTGTAAGAAGGACTTTGGTACCTGATTGGTCTTTTTGAGCCCCTTTTGACAGCATTATTTAAGGACACCGGCCAAAAAACAGAAAATCGCTAGAAACTTTACACGGGTATAAAAATAGAACGCTACAAAGATTTGAAACGCGGAATCTTCTACAAAATGGTAGGTGCTGTAGATATCTTTTTTCTTTCAGTGTAGGGTACCTTAACTTTTTTTTGGATTCACATATAGAGGTGTCCTAGATTAGTCTTTTTGAGCCCCTTTTGACAGCGTTATTTAAGGACACCGGCCAAAAAACAGAAAATCGCTAGAAACTTTACACGGGTANTTTGACAGCGTTATTTAAGGACACCGGCCAAAAAACAGAAAATCGCTAGAAACTTTACACGGGTATAAAAATAGAACGCTACAAAGGCTTGAAACGCGGCATCTTCTACAAAATGGTAGGTGCTGAAGATATCTTTTTTCTTTCAGTGTGGGGTACCTGATTAGTCTTTTTGGATTCAGATTTAGAGGTGTCCTAGATTAGTCTTTTTGAGCCCCTTTTGACAGCATTATTTCAGGACACCTACCAAAAAACAGAAAATCGCTAGAAATTTTACACAGGTATAAAAGGATAGAACGCTACAAAGGCTTGACCAGCGGAATCGTCTACAAAATGGTAGGTACTGTAGATATCAATTTTCGCGTTGTAAGGTACCTGATTGTTTTTTTTGGGACTCAGATGCAGAGGTGTCCTAAATTAGTCTTTTTGAAACTTTTTTGACAACATTTTCGGACACCTACCAAAAACAGAAAAATGCTAGAAACTTTACAAGGGCATTAGAACATAGAACGCTACAAAGGCTTGAAACGCGGAATCTTCTACAAAATGGTAGGTGCTGTAGATCTCTTTTTTCTTTCAGTGTAGGGTACCTTAATTTTTTTTGGATTCACATTTAGAGGTGTCCTAGATTAGTTTGGTTGAGCGCCTTTTCACAGCATTTTGGGGCACCTACCAAAAAACTGGCTAGAAACTTGAAAAGGGTATAAATATAAAAGGATAGAGCGCTACAAAGGCTTGAAACGCTGAATCTTCTAAAAAATGGTAGGCGCTGAAGATTTCATCTTTTTTCAGTGTAGGGTACTTGATTGTTTTTTTTGGACTCAGATTTAGAGGTGTCCTAAATTAGTCTTTTTGAAACTTTTTTGACAGCATTTTCGGACACTTACCAAAAAAACAGAAAAATGCTAGAAACTTTACAAGGGCATTAGAACATAGAACGCTACAAAGATTTGAAACGCGGAATCTTCTACAAAATGGTAGGTGCTGTAGATATCTTTTTTCTTTCAGTGTAGGGTACCTTAATTTTTTTGGATTCACATTTAGAGGTGTCCTAGATTAGTCTTTTTGAGCCCCTTTTGACAGCGTTATTTAAGGACACCGGCCAAAAAACAGAAAATCGCTAGAAACTTTACACGGGTANTTTGACAGCGTTATTTAAGGACACCGGCCAAAAAACAGAAAATCGCTAGAAACTTTACACGGGTATAAAAATAGAACGCTACAAAGGCTTGAAACGCGGAATCTTCTACAAAATGGTAGGTGCTGTAGATATCAATTTGCGCATTGTAGGGTACCTGATTGTTTTTTTTTCGGGACCCAGATGTAGAGGTGTCCTAAATTAGTCTTTTTGAACTCTTTTTGACAGCAATTTGGGACACCTACCAAAAAAAAAGAAAAATGCTAGAAACTTTACAAGGGCATCAGAACATAGAACGCTACAAAGGCTTGAAATGCGGAATCTTCTACAAAATGGTAGGCGCTGAAGATTTCATCTTTCTTTCAGTGTAGGGTACCTGATTGGTCCTTTTGGACTCAGATGTAGAGGTGTCCTAAGAGCCTCTTTTGACAGCATTATTTAGGGACACCTATCAAAACGGAAAATCGCTAGTAACTTTACACGAGTATAATATGTCTTCACTTTTTCTTTTGATTTTTTGATTTTTTTGAATTCAAAAAAATCAAAAAAAATAAACAATTCAAACAAATCAAAAAAACTGAAAGTCCCAAAAAGAAAGAAATGGAATTCAAAAAGTTCAAAAAAAGTAAAAAATATGTATTCACTTTTTTTTTTGAATTTTTTGAATTCCATTTCTTTCTTTTTGGTATATAGATTAAATGGTAGGGATTCTCCAGAAAGAGATATAATTTCACAAAAATCCTTTGTTCAAATAGTACATGAAGGTCCATCGTACAAATATATATATATATATATACCAGAAGCAGCTGGATTACTGTAAATGGGCATGAGATCATGTTAAAACAGCAAATGAAACGCCATGATTCACCATGACCACTGCAATTCACCACAGTGCGCAGTTCGAACTCAGCAACCTGCTAAGAAAAGGCCGTCCTTCTGCTTCTCTGTTTCTCTTGCAGGGAGCTTGGATGACTTCGTGTGCGCAGGAGATGCAGTCGTGGATGCAAGAGATGCGGGCAAGGAGGAGGGAAGCAAAAAGAAGGCAAGGGACGCTCGTGTTTTTCTTAGTGGTTCCAAGTATGTCATAATTTCAATCCCAAATTGGGAACCACACATTTTCTTTCGTTCAGCGCTGCCATCCAACTCAGTATAGCTCAGCAACATCCCAGCTACCTCCGTATGACCATGATTCTCAGCTTACACATNAACCACACATTTTCTTTCGTTCAGCGCTGCCATCCAACTCAGTATAGCTCAGCAACATCCCAGCTACCTCCGTATGACCATGATTCTCAGCTTACACATACAGTGGGTTGACCTGCTTCAGGAGGAATGCGGAGAACAGACGCGTGCAAGAAGAAGAGACGAGTAACCAGCCTGCTTGATTGGACACCCATGAACTCGACTTGCCAGTTCCATGACATGATGCACGTCGGTGCCATGACTTCCACTACCTTGCTGGTACCAGGTACCACACCTTTGTTGCTGGAGGATGGCATCATGGAGGTGGGGAAGTCATGGCATCATGGTCCCTCCGTATCTCTTTGCATTTATCCGGTGAAGCAATGTGATTAGATTTGGATGTCGAACCTGTATACTTCTTCCATGTGCCCGGTGGAACGCCAGAAAAAATGCCGTCAAAGATGCCAGAAGATATACTGTCCTAGCAAGAAAATCAGAAGACATGCAAGGTGGAACGCCACCCGCAGTGTCGGAAGAGATGCCAGAAAAGATGTGGAAAAACTGCCAGATAAAATCTCATACAGCGGAACTGCAAGATACTCTCGGCAAACGCTTTCTGACCTGATTCAACCTGCAACGTTACATGTGCGCATAGGCATTGATTCTTCTTTGGATGGAGACGAACCTAAGGAAACCAATTCAATGAAACCGTTCACGCCCGCGGCACCTTCATGTTCTGCAACAGGAGGAAGCTCCCAAGACACCAAGCAGCAGGCCAGACATTCCTGCGCAGCCCTTTTTTGCGACATTTGCGAAGTGTTTCCCGAGGGCGGCGTCCACTGCACCTCCGTCATCCCCAGAGGCGTTGGCTTTGTTCTTAGTTTTTTTGATCAGGAAAACTAGGTTGACTCTGGACTGAGAGGATGAAAATAGCGCAAGAGAAACATGGCATGCAGGAACTCACACAAGAGAGTCCTTCCGTCGAAGAGTTGGTTCCAGAAGTTAAGGCCAGAAGGGGACATTACTGAGGTGAAAGATAGTGTGACAACCACGAGACTGCACCGCCATCAAGACCGTATTCCGAAATCATGATGGGGGCATCTTCCCCTTTCGAGACAACATGTAAGAGAGACTTGTCGCGAAAACTAGTTTGCTAGCTGGAGTTAGCTTTGCAAATGTATTGGGGGCAGTTGCCGTGCCAAGTCCGTGATAGTTCACACGGGTGGGACCGTTTACGTGAAACTACCCCGTGGTTCATGTCGATGTCATCATCTTCACCATGTCTTTGATGATGACGATGATGGCGATGATGCTGATGATGATGATGGTGGTGATGATGATGATGATGATCATCATCATCATCATCATCATCAGCATGATGATCATGGTGATCATGGTGATGACTATGATGATCATCATCGTCAACCCACAGGTTTTATCAACACCACATTGAGATGACATGAGATGAGACGAGGCGAGATGAGATGACTAAAGATGAGATGAGATGACTTGGGATGAGATTGGACGAGATGAGATGAGACCAGATGAAATGGAATACGCCGACCAGAGCCACAGCCACACACGGCCATACACATAGCCACATCCATTTCTTTTCCAACAACCCAGTAGCACTGACCCTCACCGCCTTGCCTCGCCTCGCCTCGCCTCGCGCCAAGCTGCTCCTCACGAACAGGTGGCTGAGATTCCAGTGCCGATGCAGGAGGAGATTATTCACGTGCCAAAGAACGTCAACCAGGGAGAGAATACCTGATCTCAAAGCGACCGAGTCTTGAGATTGAAAGCTTTGGGAATGCCATCGATTCAAAGTCACGTAATGGGATATGCGCTCGATTTTTCTGTGTTCACCCTCTAGGACTCTGGGTCTCCCTGATTCTTCTTTTCCCTGATCACCAATCACATGATAGACCTGCATATGGATTCGCAAGCACAATCATGCAAGTACAGATATTTGCTTTTGTGTCTTGGAGACATTACACAAAATGGGACTTGTGATCGCCCATTCCCATTTTGCTTTGTGATATGGATAGATTTGCATCAACTGTAGACTATAGATGAAATATGCATATCAGATATGCAGATGTTTGTTCATCAGACAAAAAGGTAACTTATCTGCACAGCCTGCTGTAGCAAACATTTTTAGATGAAGCCAAAGTCCTCACTTCCCTCTTCCGAATCAAACGTTCCAGTTTCATCCTGGTCCCTCGAGCACGGTTTCATCCAGTTTCCCCTCCAGAACGACCCACGACCTCTGAGGCCAGTGGAGGTCATTGAGGTTCCAGTGCCGATGCAGGAAGAAGTGGTCCATGTGCCCAAAATCCTCACTCAACGTTGGGTGCAACACGTCGAGGAGGTTGTGGAGGTGCCTATCCCCATGACTCAGGAGGGGGTGGCTGGGGTCAAGAAGGGGTTGGGGGTTTGGGGTGGTTTGGGTTCGGGTATAACCATTACGGTCCCCTTGATAACTTGATCGAGATGGTAGATTGTTACATATATCGTTACATGTAAGGCTATTGTGAACCTATTTAAGTATGATATCAATATGGTACAATTAGAGAGTGTTTGGCAAACTAAATAGTTGGTATGCAGATGTATGCATATATATATATTTATTTATATGTATATATATATACACATGTATATGTAGATACCATATAACAGATTTTGCATGGATTTGAATGATCAAACGATGCGATGCCTTTCAACATGGCATGGTGCCAGGAACAACCGGCGAATCATGTCAGAGCAGAGGACAGCTGATTAGCTAATGGGCCCGTGGATTCATGCCATTTTGTAGATACATGACACAGGTATTGATCTATGCATGTACATTATGTGTACATATTGATACTTACGTATGTATCACTATGATATGATGATGCGCATACATATGTGCATATAGTCTCGCATGCGGGAGAGTAGACATAGTATATACATACGATACTGTACGTGAGTTTGTGTAATGCACTACTGGGATGACATAAGTAATACAGTGTAAATGTTGACAACATATCATAAGCTGCAATCATGGTAACATTGCAAACTGTCACGTGGTACGGAATCAAAGAGCTGACAAGATGATAAGGAACGAGGGTATTGATTTGTCCAAGAAACCTTCGATGACTTTTGCGCACACCTGGAAGTCATTCATTTGCTCCCAGATAAGGAGCTGTTCGTCAGCACACACCGCTCAAATTAGAAAGTGACTGAACAGCATGCTTGCTGCTCGTGCCAAGTTCTGCATTCTTCACGGTTTTTGCTCTGCGATGAAGAACCACTGAAGGCAGCAGGCTTAGCCGTTTCATGTTCCTTCCATGTGATGCGCGGGAAGGATCTTTCGAAGAAGGAGGTGGAGGCCGGCTGATGCAGAGATGTTTGAGATTTGACCCAGCGGAACTGCTGCGAACTGACTGGACCTGATGACTTGTCATGATTTGCTAAGGTTCTGCGCATTCGTATTCACACTTGTTTGCTATCTGATGTATCATATTTTTTTAGATATACGTAATATATCTATATAATATCATATATATATATGCACATGTAATGTAATGCACATGTAATTGAACCGCATACCGATGGTATACTCGTCATTTGACGTCAATGTCTCGCGGTGGATTCATGCCGGTGCCAATGCCAGGCACAGCAATCTTGGTTTCCAGATTTCTGTGTGCGGACCCCAGGAGGGACAGCCTACACAGACATCCAATTTGAAGTGAGCGAATGCCAAGCCCAGTTCAGGTGTGATCATTTCAACGAAAGGTTGCCGTTTTAACTGCTCTGATATGTACATATACACACATATCTACACAAATATATCAACATATGTTCGAATTCTTTTCGAGAAAAAAAACACATCATGTTGAAATTTGAAATAGAGCGTGATCGAAAAGGTAGTGCTCTGTTGTTGGAACCGTGGCGTTTTCGAAACATCCACTGTAATACCTGCCACATCCACCTTGGCCGCAGCAAACCACCGCTTTGTTTTGACATCTTGGACTGGTTTGGTTCGAAAAAGAGAACCATGTCCCATCCTGTAAATTCTAATCATGGCGAAGCAGAGGGTGATCGTGGCATCAAAAGAAGCTCAACGCAACGCCTGTTTTTTTGAAGTGGTCGTTCAAGGATCTAGGAAAACCCCGAATCACCAATTCTTCCAAGTGAAGACTATCTTTGCCCCTCAGTAGGAAATGGAGAGTGTGACTGAGGCCTTTTTTGGATGCTGCGCCGGGAACAGAAGGCCGCAGCCAGGTTAGGTCTTGAAGGTTTGTACATGGGTTGCAGCATGAGCTAAGTAAAGTTGCATTGAGGCAGGGGGATCTGAAAGGACACTGTCAGTAGCTCCACCAAAGATGTCAGAGCTTCATTGCCTTCGCAGGTCTTGGGTCTGATCCTTGGAGTCTTTTCAGCGAAATGTGCTCGTTTCACCCGGAAAAGGTGTGGGGGCGGGGTTCCGAACATGTGGGAGGTCCCGTACCCATCCGACATGAAAGCACCAGAACTCCTCCCTGAACATTTTTGATGATGGTATTTTTCCCTTCTCTCATTCTGCGTTCTCGGAATCTTTCTCCTTTCGCCCACATCCACCAGTAAACTCCGGCAATGGACCTTTTCTCCTAAACCATGCTGTGGCATGCTGTGTAAGCAGCTCCTGGACCATACAAATTGTCTCATTTGGCTTCAGGGCTTTCGCAGCTCCACTTTGCTGGACTTTGCCATCAGATTTACAAAATCCACAGTAGCGATAAAGCGACGAAAGCGCTGAAACAAAACTTGCTCATGTTGCTCATCACTACCCATCATATTTTAAATCAGTGTGCCCTAGATCTATTTGAGCATTTGTTCAACTTCCGACATGACTTTCTTGCTTCCGGATTTTTCTTCAGAAATGCATTGGCAGCCAGCTGTAGACCACACGAAACTCTTGCAATGGCCGTGGCTCAGAAGCATTAGTGGAAAGTCTCTCGGAAGTGGCATTTTGCTTTTGGTTCCTATGCTGCATGTTGCCCTGCATGCTGCATTGCGTAAATGTATGCTGTAAGGCTGAAATGTAAATAGACGGAAATGCATGCAATGCTGAATTTCCGTCTATTCACTCTTCACCACATTGTGCATTTCTAGTGACTCTAGGAACCAATCCCAGGTGCTCATGGGAAGCCAACTTTTGGCTGCAAGGTCATGCAGTGGCAGCTGTCCAGAGGCTGTGTGTTTGAAAGACAGGGGCATTCTTCCTGGAAGAAATTCAAGCAACTGAAGACCTTGAACCATATTGAAACCATACTTCATACTTGATGTGGGTGCCACGCAGTAAAACCATTGACAAAGGCCAACACTCTTCCGAACTTCTGCAGTCCCCTTGAATTTTGTTGTGGCCTCAGACATGCTTAGCATGGTTTCCCAATCAAAGGGTTTGTGGTGTGGCATTGAATTTGAAACTGGTAATGGAAACATGGAGACAAGTGAAACATCATTTCTTAGCTTCACAGTCTCCAGTGGTGCAGCTGCTTCACAACCCAAGCCTTTGCCTCCCGCACCAGCGAGCTGTGCTGCCTCAGGTAGTTCAACTGAAATTTTCTCATTTTGTCAAAACACCTTGTGGTTGAACCTGCTACTACCTGCACTTCGGGGTAACTTCTTTTTACTTTTTGGAGATGCAAACTGGTGATGCCCCTTTGGATTTTAATCTATTCCATCCCTATATACACGCACATACATGTACATTTACACATGCTCATACAGATGTCCATACACATACATTCCTACATACTTCAGGATATGCAAGTATAAAATACAAATTCACATATTTAGTTGTACGTGGGTGTGCACGGGGATACCTACGAAGGCTTTGTTGGAAAGACCCTGCTTTGCACATCGCTGCCCAGTCTTTATAAACTTGCCAAACTCAGCCAAACTCCCTCTGAAACTCTTTTGAAATGGTAGTGGACAATTAATGCCGCATCAACCGTGTGCATTTGCCACAAGAATCAGTCTGTTGGCTGAGGGTTTCTTCAGTCTACATACAGCATCAAGTTTGTGGAGGGCAACCCTTTGGATTGCGCCTTCAATGCAGATCCGCAGTGTTCTCCAAGGCCATGGGTTGCATCAGCATTGCCTTGTGTGGCCTTGCGTCATCTGGAAGCCAGGTGATCAACAAAACGTGAATGAAACGTTGAATGTCCTTTCGATGTGAAGTTGAGGATATTATGATATATTGTGATCATTGTTTGTTGAGGATATTATGAAATTAAGTTGAGCTTTTTTTGTTATGTTTGGTGAAAGGCGGTTTACGCCCTTCAACGTGCTTCAATTGTTCTTGCGTTTGGCCTGCAGACACAGACCTATTATCAGGATGTGCCGAGCTTCCTCGATAGGCCGGAGCTGAAGGGTTGAGTTGGGCAGAGAGTAATGAGGTGGTCCACACAAGAGTCCACAGAAGAGAATTAGAATGCATTGATTGTTTCACAGTTCAGAGAAATCTCTCTTTTTTTTAACTCTCCGTCACCTGCGTGTCCGTGGAAACTTTTGGTACGTTTAGTCCATGCCATAGATCTCCATTGTCCTTTTAGGACTGGGTTAGGACATCTCACAGAAGAGGCTGTGTTTTTGGCGACGAAACCCTCATCAGATAATGATTGAAGCAGTTTGGCCGCAATTGGTTATTTCTCGAAATTGATTGACCCGGCATTTGATCTCCACAGTGCAAATGGAACTCTAGTTGAGGGTGCCTCCAGTGGCAATCCACCAATTTCCAACAATCTCCAAGTTTGTTCTCATGGTCAAAACCCAGCATGGTTAATGCAGATAATGCAGAGTTGCATTGTAGCAACATGACAAGCCTTGGAGAACCAATTCGAATTGGAGTGTTTTGCATATAGCGTAGGTCCAGCAGAGTACTGTTCAGACGCAGATGCCGTGCAGGTTGCGGATGCGTCAATGGCTGGGTAGAGGTCCGAGATTTGGGCCACTCAGCACCAAGGCCCTGAACTCAGAAGGCCTCACAAGGCCTCTGGTGTCACCGAAACTCTTGTGTTTTTGTCATAGAGATCTCCGTAGGTTGAGAAGCTCCAGATGTTTGTCTCAGGTTCGGAAAGATGGTGAGAGGAGAATCAGCGATGATTCTTGGATTTGAAGCACTTTCACCTGGAGACGTGCCGGCCCCACTGAGATGGCCCCACTGAGTCTCATGAGCAGTCAGCTCATCTCATCCTAAGTCTTTGTGGCACCACCTGTGAGATGTTTGTCCGGGGCACTGCAGAGAGATTTCTTTTGTCTATTGAAAACTTTGTTGATTTCGTTCACTGACTTGTCACTTGTCACATGGGCAAGACACAGTTGAAAGATGTTGCAAACCAATTCCTCCACCTTTGTGACGCTTTTGAGGCTGGGCATTTGCCCAAAACGCGGTTGCATGATGCGAAGGCCCACGGGATTCCAGGTGTTACACTGTTTGCACTCACGACTTTCCACATTTCCACAAGTTGATGCCATTTGTCCTTTGGCCAAGGTCTCTGGGACCTGGACACCATGGAGCTGAAGGCTCCAGCTGTTTCCCGAAATCCCAACAATTCTGGATATCAAGTTCTCCACCAACGAGCCAGGGCCAGGGCAGAAAGGGGCAGAAATCAGAGAAAAACCACGGATTTGGGTAGCCATGGAGTGCCATGGAGTGCGGTGGAATCCCTGGCCTCGGCACAGAAACGGTCACCAGTGCTGGCACAAAAATTTGTCCGAGAAACGGTTTGTCCTGTTTCTTAGGAAGAGGCTTCGCCTACGGGGTAGCCTGGGAGTCCACTGGGTGTCCTTCGAGGTCATACAGCTGCCATCAGGCGCAGCCTGAACCGAAGCTTCAGTTTTCAGATCTGATTTCACATCTGCTGGTTCTGCTAGTATCATTGGAACATTCGGTTGGTTCACATTCTGTTGGTTGGTTCACGTGAGGTGTTTGAGCTTTTCCTATCAGGGATACCTCATCTCTGGTGACCAGGATGCCAACTTGGCCAAGCCAGCCTGTTTTGATCACAGCTGCAAGACTTGCTGCGGTACCGTTTCGATCATTTTCGTCAAGTCCAAGTGTCATCAGTTGTTCTCCAGATTTCGTTTCGTCTTGGGTAAGCCAATGATATTTTGCAGACACCTCTTGATTCTTGAAGTCTCTGTGAGTCGCAGCCAGTTTGGGAAGCCGAGAATGCGCATCCCATCAATGGCGTGCTCAGGCTATGCTTGGAAGCCCAGATTTTCCAGACCACGACCTGGCGACATTCTAACGGTCTCACGGTTGTTGCGAACTCTTGTGGCTTGTCTTCTCGTTGGCAAATCCTCTGTTGGCAGCTTTGAGAGCATAGTCAGTGTTTTTGCGGGATTTTTGCGTGTCTCACTTAGAAGGATTTGCCAACGAGAAGGTTACACTATGCAACATACTACAGATTTGAAAAATCCTCTGTGATCTGTAGTGTTTTTGAGGGATTTTTGCGTATCACACTTAGACTTATAGAAATGTTCTGCTTAAGCAAGAAAGACCAGCTTCTTGTGTATACTGGGGTAAGTTGGATTCATGAAAATGATTTAATTTGACTTTAAACTGTGATTAATGTTCGGGAAATATTTTGCTCAGGCAATTTCCGTTGGAGCAGATGGATCAATTGCATCATGGTATGTGAAACGAGAAGACGATGAGATGGTGCTTGGCGGTCGGTTCCCAGGCCCAACAGTTGCATTTCTTTCCACAACAAAAATCGTTTGTTGATGTTTGTTACCAGTTTTCACCAGTTTGTTGGCATTTACAACAGACCAAAAGCCAATGGTTTTGATGCAGGAGGTGATGGTGGTGCCCTGCTGAGCCTTGCAGCACAGTTTCAAGCCCGACTTCCAAGAAGGCCGGTGAGTTGATGTCAAACAGCCTTCACATGTTTCTCCTTAGAGCGTGGCGTCGTCAGGACAAGCAGACGTGGCAGGTTCGGATGCAAAGAGGCTTTTGAAAACCTGATCCCATCTGATCCCATTCAGAGTTGGAAATCTACAACTCTACCGACTCTACCAGCTCCCTCTCCAAAACCCTTCCAAGGTCATACCAAACTCAGGGGACGCCGCCAGGAGCTCGGGATTTCCAGAGAGCGTTTCGTGTCGAGTGGTTTCCAGAAAGCGCTTAGGTCTGGTTTCTGGAGTTCTCTCGGGATCCGTTCGACTCACAGAAAAAGCATCAGATCAGAAAGCACTTTGCAGCAGGATCTGTGGATCTGTGGATTGCTCTGATGTATTTTAAGTTGCAACTTACCAGGTCTGGAACACCACCAATGTTCAGTCGCCGGCCCTTCTGTCTGTTTTCAGAGCACACGACTCGTGCAGAGCTCAGAATCGTAGCCACTGGGTCAAAAACATGTCCGGGAAGATGTCATAACCTGTCCAGGTTGATCTCAGATGTTTTTCCTCCGTGATGTCCAGGTTAAAACGTGGCGAATTCAAGTTCAGTGTCTTGGCGAATGTACTTCAGTGTACATACACATACTATTTATACCGTTTGTACTACATTCGCGCGTTGATGCCTCAAATATGTATCTAGATTTTCTAGACAACTTCGAAACCCGGTTTAGAATGTGTGGAAAACCTCAAATATCCCGTTGGGATTTCGTGAAAGTTCTCGAGAATTCTAAAAATAATTTGAGGTTGATTTTGGAAACTCCAATCAAACAAAGTTTGGGGATTTGTGAGAGTTCTCTGGAGTTTTTCCTTCTGTTCTATTTCCTTTGAAGCCATAAAATGTTTTAAAGCTTTGAAAGTCATGATGATGTCAGCTATGCTATGTTTTGCATGACATCTCTGATATGTTCTGATTCTTCTGACTGTATATTTTATTCCCTGAGTCTTGGTGTGGTGGGACATTTGACGCGAAGAATGTTGGAGCAACAAAATCTCGCACAGATCGTTTTCACAATTCCGTTTCACAATTTCAAAACGGTGCATTGATGGTTGACGTTGGTGACATTGCACCGACGTCTCCGGTGACTTTTTGGCAGAGGGCTTTCAACAGGTTAGAGCTTGGATTCAGGTTGCTGTGAACAAAAGTTGGGAGACACGTATAAATATGATAAAGATAAAATGGCAAGATGGAAGACTGATATGGGACACATATATTAGCTACATACATACGTTTTCTGTTTTTTTCCATCTATGGTATCTTTTTGTAGTAATTGAAACGTTTATTTCATGATTGTTTTCAGCAACCACACTTGCATGCAACCACGAACTGCAGTGAACCAATTCTGGCCGGGTTTGCTGTTGCCAAAGCATGAAACCATGAATCGAACAGGCTCTATGTTGTTAAGTTCGGTGGTAGTATATAGATCTCTTATGATCTCTTAGCCATATTCGTGCGTGCAAGACGTTTAAAGCGTGGGTTTTTGTGTGGAACAGGTGAAACAAATGAACATCAGGGCAGGGCATTGGCGTTTCAGGTTGTCTTCACCCGTTTAACCAAAGTCATTTCAGCTAAGAAAAAGGTCAGCAAAGCCAAGGAGACTCAAAAAATGCAAAAGTGGAAATAAGGGACACCATGTTTTTTGTGCCAAGATGCCATTCAATGCAAAAACAAATGTTTATCAAAATGCTGCTCAAAAGCTCGGAACTGTCATCTCATTGCACCCAAGTGTTGATCAAGATATGTCAGGAAATTTCGCGAGTTTGAAAAACTGAGCTAGACAGCTAGACTCTGAATCGCAAAAAGAAATACCATGACCTTGGCATGATCTTGACATGATTCCAGTCAGTGAGTGTCACTTTCAAGCCGGAGCCATTCTCGTCCACTGCAGAGGCATCTGGAGATGCTGCTGGATTTTCTGGTTGAATGGGTCAAGCCACACTGTGAGCTGACTGAGCCCCTCGTTGCCGCTCTGTGGAACCTCGCCATGTCGGAAAGCGCCGGCAGCTCTTGTGTAGCCAGGCCGCATGGTGTTCTGAGTGTATCATAGGGCTTCGCAAACGGTCATCGTGCACGCCATGTAAAATATGATTGAGCATGTTTTCGCTTAAGCACTTTGTACGTCCCAGCATGTTGGCTTTAATTGGAAAAGTCCTCAAAAACGGCCCTTTCCCAGCTACGTTTGAGTTTTTGATTTGTCAAAGTGCGAAGAGCGTTGTGAATGATATCATGATTTTGAACGTAGGATTGCGCATGACACTGTTTGTATTTCACATTTTTCCCGACATTGCCTGCAATGGCAATGGTTTTGGATATCTATTTGCCACAAATGCTGTGGATAGTTTTAGACCAAAGCGTTTCTCACCTCTTACAGCCACCTGCATTGCATTTTCTTGGTATTTACGATGTTTTTGGTCAAGCGATTTTGAAAATCATTGTAGAGACGCTTGTTTCGTAGAAATCCTCAAAGACGTTTCCGTGACTCTACAGTCAGTTCGCACTTGTCAAGGACACTGTAAAGACCCATGATGGAAGGTAGGATTGCGCAAAGCATTGCGTTCTATTTTGATTTTTGTGAGCCCTCATACAAAACCTTCGGTGTTTAGGATTGTTTTTGCGTCCACACTATCGAACCCACTAGTTTCTACAGAACTTTGTGTGCGTATTCTAGGCAGTTGCAACGCGTGTGCCGAAATACACGAACATCGGATTTTACCAGCTTTGTGGCTTTATAAAAGAAAGGTTTGGGCTGAATTTACTACTATCCCTTCATGCTTGGCCCTATATTTAGCGACATGCTTCACTGTTTTTGCGACATGCTCCATTGTTTTTGCGTGTAAATTACGCAGGGTTTGTCCCATGCGGTACCGGGGAAGTTCTTTTCAACTATTTGGGTAGTAGTCTTTCTTAATCAAAGCGTTCCGACGCGGGAAAGAGCCGTCATTGTTTTTGCGCAAAAGTGTCGAAGAGGTGACGCCTATACACAGGGATCCTCGGAGAAATCCGCTCATCAGCGCAAAATCGAGAAACAGCGCGTCCAAAACTGTTGCGACTTGAAATCAACCTGAAGACCCACTTGCAGTCGCAAAAGCTGCGAAAAAAGATTCCCAAAGGGCCTTTAATATGCCTTCTGAAACTTTAGAAAAGCCCGAAAGCAAAGAAACCGCACCCCATTCACACACTTTCAAAAAGAAGCAATGCCTACAGAAAGCTTATATACTTTTTTTCCCCAAACAGCGTGTCCACACTGAGGGATTCTTACGGTAGTAGTAAAGGCCTGAAGGTCGATGTCACCAAGTGCCACGCCTGGCACACAAAGTGAAAGTCGATGTCACCAAGTGCCACGCCTGCCAGGCAAAACCAAGGTCCATGTCACCGATTGTTTCGCCTGCAGCACAAAGGTAGGTCGATGTCACCAAGTGCCATACCTGCCACGCAAACCAGCGCTACGTACCGTGTGGGTAAGTTGTGTGTGAGTTAGTTGTGTGTGAGTAAGTTGTGTGTGGGTAAGTTGTGTGTGAGTAAGTTGTGTGTGTGTGTGGGTAAGTTGTGTGTGAGTAAGTTGTGTGTGTGTGTGTGAGTAGGTTGTAAGTAAGTTGTGTGTGAGTAAGTTGGGTGTGAGTAAGTTGTGTGTGTGTGTATTTGTGGGTAAGGTGTGCCTGAGTAAGTTGTGTGTGTGTGGGTAAGGTGTGCGTAAGTAAGCCGTGTGTGAGTAAGTTGTGTGTGTGTGTGTGCGAGTAGGTTGTAAGTAAGTTGTGTGCGAGTAAGTTGTGTGTGTGTGTGTGTGAGTAGGTTGTAAGTAAATTGTGTGCGGGTAAGTTGTGTGTGTGTGTGTGAGTAGGTTGTAAGTGTGTTGTGTGTGAGTAAGTTGTGTGTGTGTGTGTGAGTAGGTTGTAGGAGAGTTGCGTGTTTGTAAGTTGTGTGTGTGTGTGTGTGGGTAGGTTGTGTGTGAGTAAGTTGTGTGTGGGTAAGTTGTGTGTAGGTAAATTGTGTGTGAGTAATCGCGGAGGAGGAGGCGCCGGCGGCGGCCGGAGGCGGACGGGAGTGCCCAGCAAAAAACAAGAACCCCACACAAAGATGTGGGGCAAAAAAAATGTGTGTGTGAGAGAAAGTTGTGAGAGAAAGTTGTGTGTGGCAATTTTGTGTGTGAGAGAGTTGTGTGTGACAAAGTTGTGTGTGACAATGTCGCATGTGAGAGAACGCGGGAGGAGGAGAAGGAGGCGGCGGCAGCGCGGGGTACAGAGCAGAAAAACAAGAACCACAGACAATAATGCGGGGAAAAACCCATTGAAAACAGTGTTGGGATTTTTTTCCACCCGACGTGCTAAAACGGCAATACCGCGGCTGCAAACAGTAAAGCAGGAAAACAGAAAAGTCACTCCGTCGACATGTCAAAACGGAGCCCGTCGACATGCTTTTACACACAGAGGGGCTTGTAGACACAGAAACTTTTGCACAGAGAGGTCTTTACACAGAGGACCTTTTACACACAGAAACTTTTGCACAGAGAGGTCTTTACGCAGAGGAGTTTTCACACACAGAAACTTATACTCAGAGAAGTCCTTACACAAAGGTTTTTAGACACGGAGTGGCTTTTACACGAGGTTACCTCTTAAATAGTGAAGCAACCTTTCCTGAGCCGAGGATTTTAAGAGACGCTCCACTAATTACACGAGGTTTTCTTATTTAGACGATTTTGGAACTACTGGGTTGAGCAACGTGCTGCTTCATGGCACATTTGATCCAGGCTCCGGAGTACAACGGCACAAACACCCCAAACCAGAACCGACAAAACCTGTGGTCGCAGACGCGTGGGCTCCAGCTCCAGCCGGGCTCGGCGGATATTCAGTCCTCGTCCTCACATCGCATTGATTTACTCCGACCATGCCGAAGCATGGCCGGATCTAAGGATTTCGGCACTCCTTTGCTTCGAATATCGAAGGCGGCGGGAGTTGGCCTACTCATGTCTCGATTCGTTGCTTTTCTTGGTTCAGTGTATGTTTCTGAACATGTGCTTGAAGATTTCTGATCCATGCACATGTCTTGTCAACCTATGTCCATCAAAAACTCCCATTGGGAGAAACCACAAACGACCAACTGGTTAAAAATGCATACGCCGCATCTGTTTGTTTGGATCTGTTCTTAAAAACAAATTTTATTCTTTATGCATCATGGACCTACTTTCTTTGTCACTAGGTCTAGTAACTGTTGAGATTATGCTGGGCATTGCTTGTAATTTCATCCCTTGATCTCCTTGTGAAGAGAACAAGGCCTATATGTTGGAGATCTCGTTGACGGTAAAGACCTTTGCAGCAAGAAACGGGCACAGCATACGGCATACGGCACGAGAAGGTAGAGGAATACCATATGAATGATTTTCTGTGGGTGTCGTGCCAGTAGGACCGCACGAGGAGGTGGTGGAATTTTTCAGGATAGGAAACCTATATATAAAAATGTTTGGGTCACATCCGTGCCCGTGCAAACCACTGACGAATCGCAAGGTGGGTGGAAGGTTGATGTCTGACTGCATGGCAAGAATGGTGATCTGCTCGTCTTCCAAGTTGTTTCTCTCTTCTATCCATCTACCAATTTACATGTCCATCTGTCATTCTTAAATCTCTATATATCTGTCCATTTCTCCGTCTTTTGATCTGTCTTTCCACGAATCTAATCAGCCTATGTATCCTGCTGTCTTTTCCCCCACATCACTATGTGGGATTTTTGCTTTTATGTCTGCGTCTCCCGTCCGTCGCCGTCCTCCGTCGTCCGTTTGCCATCACTCTCAGTATATCATCTCATCACTATCACAGTATCTCATCACTATCATCCGTCTGCCATCAGAATATCAAACTTGATACGAACTGTTCATAGCCATTGTGTGATGGGAACGATTTTCCATGATTTTCCTATACTGATGCAAAACAAATGAAGAAAAGGAAGGGGTGAATGTTTCCGACGCGTCGAGGATACGCATCCACAAATGACACATATACATCACATTAGACAATGTGACAACATCAACAACAGCGATAAACTATAGACCCCCTCCAGCTACGGCGCCCAGGGGCTGATATAAAAGACATGAAACCGAAGGAAGTTTAGAAGTCAAACTTCCGACGGAAAAATGAAGCCGTAGTGCACAGCAGAGAAGGGACGGAGAAAAGAGCAGAGGTGCGCGTGAAATATCAGGGAAGTTGCGACATGCTGTGTTTTGCAAGGTTTTGTGCCTCCGGATGGCTCGCTAAGGCGGCGGGTGCGGAGACATCTTGGTAGATGATCGACCACAATTGGCCACATTTTGGGGTTCCGGAGGGTCGAAAAGGAGAAGCACATTTGGAAGTAAGAAGTGTTAAAAGGTGACGGTCTCGGGGCACTTTTGGAAGTTGAGATGTGGAAAAAATGCACGGCGCTGTGGCGCGAAGCGCATTTCCAGCTCAAAATGTTAAAAGTGCCTCAGCTCCGGACCACTTTTGGAAGTCGCGATGTTCAGAAATTGCACGTGCGTGGGGCGAAGCACATTTTTAGTTCGAAATGTTCGGACCACTTTTGGACGTTGTGATGTTCGAACTTTGTACGCGCGTGTGGCGCCAAGCGCATTTTCAATTCAATATTCAATATGTTAAAAATAGCACCATGCGTTCGGACCACTTTTGGAGATCCAAATTGAGTTTGTCGTGGATTGGATAGATAGGATAAAAAGGATAGATAGATAGGTAGATGGCTGGATGGGTAAGAAAGGTAGAAAGGGAGAAAGAAAAAAAGATCGGAAGATAGAACTAGAAAGAAAGAAAGATACAAAGATAGATAGGTAGACAGGTAGATAGATAGTAGATAGGTAGGTAGCAAAGATAGGATGGATGGATGGATGGATGGACGGATGGATGGATGGATGGATGGATAGGGTCGGATAGGATGGTACAGTATAGGGTAGAACCGTATAGGATAGGACAAGAAAGACAGATAGAAAGATAGAAAGAAAGAACGATAGATAGGTAGATAGATAGGAAAGAGAGGCTGGTGAATAGACAAATAGATAACTAGATAGAAAGTGAGAAGGGGAGCTAGGTAGATAGGTAGAGGCATAGAAGAGAGAAACAACTTGGAGGAGCAGATCGCCCTTGTTGCGATGCAGTCAGACATCAACCTTCCAACCACGTTTTCGATCCGTCAGCAGTTGGCTCTGACACACCTCTCACCCAACAACGCTTCCATTCCTATAGGTTTCCTATCTTTGAAACTTCCGCCGCCGCCTCGTGCGGTCCTACTGGCATGCAGGTATACGTTTACACGGGTACCCAGGGGGTGTCTTCGTTGGCCACTGACCCCCTGCGACCCTGGTCGCCCCCTCCTAGAAGTTTTACATCTTTTCAGATTTTGCACACACACACACCCACACACCCACACACCCACACACACGCAGAGGCGCACATGTTGGAATACTTGTCACTTGTTGTCGGAAAAGAAAAACCGCACAATGACAAGTCTCGGAACCACCAAACCACAATGGTGAGGCGTGGATTGGGAAGGCTTGGGAGGCACCACCGCTGAGCAAGGACGAAAAACAGGCGGGAAGTCAGGGTTTGTGTGTGGTTGTTTTTTGGGAATTCGATAGCATAAAGCGGCAGCATTTGAAGGCATCCCAGACCCTTACTGGAAGGTCCCAGGATTTTTTCCTATTGCGTTGGATTTCTTCCGCTCATTGATGTTTAATGCAGTGCAGAACGGGTTGCTACCATGAGTTTGATGGAAAACCCTCGCACTTGTTCCACTTCTTTAGGAACGCCTGGTGACCACCCTGCTTGCCCAGCTCCAGGACGGGGGGGCCAAACCAAAAACCGAGTTTGCAGCCATTTTGTTAGTATCCTTTCGTGACATTGCGGTGCCAGCCTTGAAACAATTTGGTTGACATTTATGCCAAACCTGATCCTTTTTCCTTTTTTTTCTTTTGTTCATCCTTCATTTTGTTTCCTCAGGAAGGCCCATACCGTCCAGACCGCGATGATCAGAGCGATGATCAGAGCGATTTTAACGGAATCTTGCAGGACGGATGACAGTTTACTCGGCTGGTTTTTGCTTTAACAGTGAAAATGCAATTTTTAGATTAACGGCTCGACTGGAACACACCGGAGGCTGCGTCAACTGATTGAGCCGCCATGCTTGATTTGATGCATTTTCTAGTTTCAACAAGGGCAGGAACAAATATCCACTAGGGGCTCGCCACAGGATCGGGTGCAGAGGCTTGTCACGTCAGCTGGGCGGCACTAGTATGGCATTCAACGTGTTTTGTTTTGCGGGCTGATTGTTGGGGCGGTGTTTCAAGTTTCAACACCATCAATTTTTCTATTTTCGCTAGGTCTGGAATTGGTTGAGAAAACCATTGACATCACAGGATGGCCGGTAACCCAAGGCAAGTGAGTGCCTTGGGCCTTCAAGACCGGCAGGCCTTTCCATGTGGGGTCTGGCGCGGGTGTGACTCACCCCCCAACAATGGTCCGGTTAATGTTTCGAGCCTAGACAGCCCAACTGAAAACACATGTATAACTTGAAATCGACCACCCAGACCCAGACTCAAACTCAAAGATTTCAAAGTGGGTTCGCGACGCGAGACCTGAAAATCACAAACCCACCACAGTCATTATTGTTTATGTGCAGAACATGTCAACACTATCAGTTCGATCCATAAGTGAGGGCACAAGCGGAATCATAACAAAACCTCGCTAGAGCACAGCCAAACTTGTGAGCTGTGAGTCAGCTGGACCCATGACATTCTGTTTCGGTGGTATGTGAAGAATTGCGACTCCTTCCAGGTTCCGCAGATCGAGGCGCTGAAAAGCTGGGAAACAAATTGATTCCTTGTTGGCCATTTCACCATTCCTTGCGTTGGGTCACAATGATCATCATCATTGCCAAACAAAACGTTGGACAGTGGGGGGACGCCACCTACGAGATTGCCACGCCATTTTGTGGGTATCGGTATGTATCGGTACATTGCAAAATCAAGGTTTGGCTTTGTTCATCCAGGGTTGCCAGGTGGTTGCAATTACGTCAGTTGTTTTGCCAGGATGTTGGCCCAGGCACCGCGCAGTCATCACAATGAGTGTCTTGGCCGCCATTTTGGGAGACGTGGGGCGTGGAGACAACGATGACGCAGACGATGTGCATGACAATGGAAACGGGACCGATGACGATGACGATGATGATGATGATGATGATGATGATGATGATGATGATGATGATGGTGTTTCACCGTGACTGTGATGGTGATGACATGTCCGGTGATGCTGCTTCTGATGATGTAACCAAGCCGATGCTACTAATTCTTGGTGCTGATGATTGCACATTGATATAAGAAACACGTTGATGACAATGAAAACCGTGCCTCGGACGACCAACGATGATGATAAGACTAATGGTGATGATATTCTGATAGAAATGTTAATGAGAACAAGAAATCGTGATGATGACGATGGTTATGATGACGACGATGATGGTGTTTATGTGTCCCAGACCCCCCACCACCTCCACCAGGCCTGGCGTGAGAGCTTGGTACGAGCCGTCTGCGTCTTGATGTCAAGGGCACGCAATCGCCATGTAACATCATGCACACTGTGCACAATGTAGCATTTCTTACTGCTGTGCCACTTCGCGTTTTTGAATCAAAATTGTGCTGTTGTGCCGAAGTTTTCGTGCACGGGCAGACAATCATGGCCTGTTTGCGTGAATGCTTGGTGAGAGCGGTTTTGCTCCAGTTGAGAGGCATTTACCTTGCCATGAAATGCCATGAAGTTTCTTCTCAAAACTGTCTCCATTATATTGCTTGGTTGGGAATTTGCTAGCCACAAGAGAAGTGAATCTCGTCAGCATCGTGCAAACAGACGTGGTGGAATTTAGGATCACAGTGGGAGCCAGGAAGAATGTTCAGACGATTCAAACCATTCTGTTTCCTGCCCGCAAAGAGATCCTATAAGAAAACCTTTCACAGACTTAGGACATTTTAAGACTACAGTGCAGCATTTGGGCACACTGTACACAGTGTGAGTCGATGTCAGATAGTGCCAGGATCGAGCAATTACTATGGGAGACCCTCATGAGTTGATCCGCTGACATCGTTGGCTGCACTTTGACTGAGAAATGCCAGGCAACAGAGGCAGATCTCAGAGCAGTCTCAGAGTTTCACCATGCTCTTTTAACCCTGAGCGTCGCACCACGAAGCAGGAACATGAGACAGATCTTTTTGCGGCCCTTTGATTCACCTCAGCATGCATGCATGCAATCTGAATTCGCTTGATTTCGGTGCCACATATTGAAGAGTTTAAGCTTATTTCTGACCAACCTGCGAGCACAACAAGGTGGCTTCCACGATATTGGGAGCTGCAATTCCTTCCGTCAGCTGATGTATATTGCCAGGTGGCATCGTATTTTTTTCCTGAAATCATCGCAATCCATCCCCTAATGTGAAAAACCTCTTGAAACCCGGATTTAGTACGGAATCGATTCGTTCGGGGGCCTTTGGATAATTAATGGCATGGGATTAAATGCAACACTCAAACACATGACAAATGTGGAGATATGCCATCCGAAGGTTTCCTAAATTGTCGTGTCTTCTGACTCTCAGTCATGTACTCAATGCTGTTGGTTTTGTCCCATTTTTGCCTGATGGAAATTTCTTGGCATCAGACACCGATGAAGAAAACACTCACAACCGAGAGTTTTGCCTTTGGGCTGACATAAACAATGCACATACAGACACTTAACAATTCTTTCACAGAGGAAGAGGGCATGCATACATTCACACAAATAAGATGTCTGAGAAAAAACCTTTCAACAGCAATTTGTGGCCTTTAAACGCCCATTTTAGGGCACAATATTGGGCGATCTCGGTATCATCCCTACATAATCCGATTTTGCATGATTTTGCTAGATTATAATCTTGGGGTTCATCCCCCGTGTTGGAAAGAGATTCATTGGCTTGACTATTCCCATGATCTTGTTGAGATGCCCGTGGTCGCTCAGTGAATCCTCTGAATCCCAAAGTTCATCTCCACTCTTGCTGCTGAAATCTTAGTTTGTTGCTGAGATCCATTGAGATCCCAACTTTTGTGGTACACCCAATCATAAACATAATTTAAACATCATAAACCACCCTCAATTTCACCAGGAATGGCTTGTATTATAACAAACATTGGAGGTTTATTATTGTGTTTACCACATTCTCCTGTACCCAGTGATCCCCACCTTTTTGGGGGACGTATGGGGCCCGAACTTGAGGTCCATCAAGTCTCCCACCTCCGGAACCCTTACGCCCGGAATCAAAGATACCGCGCGGTCAACATGGAGAAATAGGGAGGAATCATGCAACAGAGATAAGAAAGATCATCTAGAAATATTTGTTGGGTATACGTTGATTGATCTTGATGGATGTTCTGTTAGTTACTGGAGGGTAAGGCGACCAACGACCTGGAAAAGGAAGGTCTAATGGAGGCCAAAGGAAGGCCAAGGGGTTGGGACCAGTTTCTAGTCAAAGGCAGCTGTTGATCTCCAGAAAACTATCGATTTGGACGAATTTTCGGAAAACTCCAGCAGATAGTCTGAATAGTCCCCCATAGTCCCCCAAAACAGTTTAGAAAATGAAGAAATCGAGAAGTTGAAGTCCCTTGGATACCCCACATGTGATTGTCTCAAGGAAGTGGAAACCACTGAGTTCATGTATATACCTGTAGTCGGGTCGTTCCACCAGTTGCTGCTTGCATTTTTTCATCAAAACAGCTGGTGTATCTTTTGGACGTTCACCTTCTGATTCATAGCTTTTGACTGCATCCCCAAATGAGCAGTGCACAAGACCCTGTCATCTCCTTCTACTGGTTGGTTGGCAAGGTTGATAGCGGTTTCCATATTGGATTGATAATAATATATATATATATATATACATGCATCATATTGATCCGCGCTCGGCCAGCCAATGCAACCCCAGTCCCAGTCATCATTTCCGGTTTATTTCTGCATGTTTTCAGGTTAGATTCCCTTCTTTGTCAGTGAAGTTTCCCATTTCTATGGCTATGGCTATAACCAGTAACCACCCAGTTTTGACCTTTCCTCAGATGGGTTTGTCCAATCGAGCCAAACTCGTATTGGTTGAATGATAATCCCATTGTATCCCTTATCATACCCCCTGATTTATGTTTGGTTTCCACCATTTTTGGACAAAGTCGCAAGATGTTCCAAATCGCCCCCACAGTTTTATTGATAAAACCATCTATATATATATATAAGTTGCATATACCCATTCTATTCTTATTTTTGTTGCTTAAGTCTCCCCGCGGTGGATTGCCACCATCGTGTTTGATCGAGGCCACTACCCTTGCCCTTCCTCTCGTGGCGAGTTGGAACCTGAGACAAAGATGGGATTCTGCATAGCATAGCAGACAAGACATGTCTACCATATTGGGTGTATATACCCTATAGGTCAAAAGACCTATTCTGGATAGGTCTTTACCTAAAGACCTAAATAGGTAACAAAAGACCTAAATAAGCACGGAGGACATAAATGCCTTAAAACAGTATGTTTTTGAATTATTGTGGCATCAAGAGTGTCCAGATCGAAACCTTGGTTCATGCTGACGATTTCTGACGCTCCTCATTTTTCCCTTCAAGAGGTACCCTGTCGAAAATCGTGGTACCCTGTCCACGCTCTAGATAGGTCTTTCCACGGTTTGTCCACGCTTTGTCCACGGTCAGGTCTGAATTCATTTTTTTGATTATGTTTTGGAACATTTGTCAGTCTCTTCTAAATTGACTCAGCAGCGCAGGCTGTGTTCACGATCACAGCTTCAGAAATTGAATTTCAATGGTACATCAGGCCCTTTAAGCCTTTCAACTCAAAGTTTCAGCACCTGGTAGTACCTTCCAGCATTCGGCTTCTATACCTTGTTATCTTCGATTCTTTCTCTTCAAGAGGTTGTGGAAAATTATGTGTCTCTTGGCTGTGCACATCTTGAACCCCTGCTGCAGCACCCTTCCCTGGATAGGTCCCAGGATACCTGTTTAGGTCTTTCGACAAAAGACCTATNCCCTGCTGCAGCACCCTTCCCTGGATAGGTCCCAGGATACCTGTTTAGGTCTTTCGACAAAAGACCTATCCGGAATAGGTCTCCGACGCACAGGGTATAGATTATATATAGGGTGTATATATTGGAATAGATGGGATATGGGATGTTCAAAGATTTTGTCGTTTTCGTGAGGATTTGTTTTTGAGATTTCCATATTCTATCCACCCCAGGTTGACTATATACAAACATGGATGAGTATATATATATATGTGCACATAGGTGCAACAATGAGCTGAGGATCAAGCCACCATTCATGGCTTTAAGATTCATACAAGATTCATCAGCCAACACCTTGAACTTTTTGGGTGTATCCCATGTTTTACCAGGTGTGACCTATCAGGCCAGATTTTTGCTGGGTGGTGTCCCAGCCAAAGGATCCAACCCCCCCTGAAGCTCACATCAAAATCCACAACAATTCTCCAGGTACGTCATGTTTGCTCGCAAAATTCAATTGATTACGGGGTTAATACATGCTATATATATATGGGTTAATACTAAGTCAACACAACAATACTCTCTCGCATTTATTTGGATTTTATGAAGTTCATCGCCATCGTCTTGAGCCGTCCATCTGTTGAGGCCAAGTTCCAAGAAGACGAGCTCGAGCCTGTGTGCATGAAGGGACCGGATTGATGTCCCAACTTTTTAACTTTGTCAAAATCAAACAACACTGACTGGCTGGTGTTTTTTCTTTGTGTCTTTCTTTCGGTCCCAATTTTTGGGAATGATGGTCCTGTTTGACTCCTATGATACTCCTCTTTGGGGTTGAAGAGACCAGGATGAAGGATGCTATCTAAGCAAGGCGAATTCCTAAGATGCGGTACTTCTGCTCGCCAACAAATTGGGTGGACAGAGACGAGCTTTCTATTTAGAGGCATCAACCAGCGAAACAGGCTTGAAATCTATGTCCCACTACCCCGTATTGACAATATCAAGGGTCGATCAACCCATGATGGAGATCCAAACCGTCAAACGGTATCAGACTAAAAAAGTGCACATCCATATATCTTCTGGTAATTTAACATAGCTATACAAAATCATCATTTTTAGTAGGTAAATCATGCAAAACATCTCTAAATAGGCCATTTTGCATAGGTATGTTAAATTACCAAAGGGTACCCTGGATGAATTTCAACGATCTCATGACGGACTCACAGATGAATGAAGGTTACGTCATATGCAGCACAGCATGTGGGGTACTTATGCTACATAAGTTTTCCAAGAGGGAGTTGGAGGTACAGAATGTCCCCTTGAACAGGTGTTTGTATATTTCCAAGGCCATCAATTCTCATTATTTGTTTGATATTAACATATATATATATATACAGAATATATGGGTGACCTGTGTGTGTCTGAAAATCAAGTACCCCAAAATCCAACGGTTTATCATCAGGTTCCCGATTAAACTGGCCAGAAGCTGGGTCTGGACCCTGTTTTCAGACAGACCCTGAGATTATATTGTTGATTAGTCGTGTTCCCATCAATACGCCACTATGATCCCCATAAAACGCCATTCAAATCCCAACATTGTTATAACATCCTCATCAAACGTGATATGGTTCCGACTGCTCCTTGGGACGTCACCCTTGCGATGCACTGAAGCGATGCCACGGCATGCCACGGCCATGCAGACCGCATGGCCAAAAGAAATGCGCCGTCATAGCCCAAGCTGTGGAAAAGGCCCCAGGGCCCAGAATACGTGAATTCAACTCTAAAGACGGTAGAACTTCACTTTTCTGCCAGAAAGAGATTGTAGAGATTCACAGGCGCACACCCACACATAGAAAAACAAACTTGCATTCTAGGAATTATATTGTAATATGCAATGTCTGTTAGATGTACCTTGTTTGTTTCAGAATCTGTTTGTTTTTCAATCCATCGCCTTTAACGACTTCAATGAAAGGGCATTTTAGCAGTTGTTTTGCACAGCTTGGCTTGGGGGTGCGAAGGTGGTTAAAGTGATCTTCTGTTGCACTACATCATGTTTGAGTGCGCCCTGAGTGAATATGATTCGCATATGATTCGCATATCAGAGATCAGCCATGATCACACTATGGTTCCAGGCGTGCTACCATGAAAAGGCGTGGCATTCCATCCAGGGCAAACTATTCGAGATTTTCGAGCACCTGCGAATCAACTTCGTTGAAGAGGTCTGTGTAAAGGATTTGCATCACATTTTCTCATAAATTTGGAGCCTATCTCCGAAGAATATCTAAAACATTATATATATATATATATATCACAATGTGACCAGGTGCCGCAGGATATGAGAAAACCGCGTTGCTTCAATTGCCCCTGTTGGATTTTGCCTCTTCGTGCGCTATGGACGTGGCATCAAAATTTACCCCAGACGGCTGTAAAATTGCGGCACTGGGGCAGCCACCAAGGGTCCTCACGTGTGAAGACCATCATTCATGTCTTTAACATCGTTCAACATGTGACGTTTTGAAGGGAACATCTACAGGAAGTAAAATCCATGGTTTCCTCTGAGTGTTCCCTTCAATCCATTGATTTGTTCACAGGTATCGCTGCAAACTCACAGCATCCAAGTTTGCACAGAAGGAGTCTTCACAAGTTGGTTTGCCAACCTGTTCTTATCCAATCTTGACCAGAAAACAGGAACTGCTGCTTGCGATTGGGATAAACTTGATCACCTTTGACAACAATGTGCCCGATCTCTGTTTCTTCCTGCACTTGCCTTGTGGAATGGAATCCGTGTCTTTTTTTGTAAACGTCCCACTGCAGCAGGTGCTTCAAATGGGAGACATGTTTCGGAGGCATAGGAGATGGACTTGTTTTTCTTATGAACAAGGTACCTGGTGATACCTGGTGTCACTCCTCACAGTTGGTGGAAAGGACCTCTAGCTACATTTTGGTTGCCCTTTCCCACGATCCCACACTCATTTGTCCGATGCCGGGTGTCAGCGATTTCCGCCAGCTCAGCCATGAAGAGTCAGACATGTATTTTCACATGCACTCAAAACACCATGTATGATAGATATATGTCCACCTCATACCTCCCTAGAAAATCTAGAGGGTCATCCCTCGGTATAAAACGAAACCTTTGAGATGTTTAAGGGGTTTCCCCCCTGATTTCATGGTAAATGGGGGGGGGTCATTGCAAAATGTACCTTTTTGAGGGACCTCAGCGCTTGTGATTTTATAGAGGCCAGTGGTTGGTGATCAATTTTTGTTTTTTTTTGGATGGTTTTGGAACTTTGATCGTTTTGTAGATACCATTGGTTATTGGTTGGTTGGCTGGTTGGCTGGTGATATTTCATGATATTTCATGATTAATTTTGCCAAAAAATGTATTACTGTATATATATATATATCTTGTATTTTCTTGTTGTGTTTCTTGAGTTCAGACGTTGTCTGGGCCATTTGATCATTACATTTGTCTATCTTAGTCTTAGTCCATTTTGAGCCATGTTGCAATTGAACGCAAAAAATGGAAATGAGTCCCTCCCACTTCATAAAAAAAATAGGAGGGATGTGCAGAATTATGGGGAGATATTTGTGTTCATGTTCTGCTGCAACAGGAAACCTTGTGAAACCTTTTTGCTAGCTGTTGATTCTTGGATAATTTTTGGTTGTAAGGGTGCCAACACGGGCAAACTTTGATGAAAGATTGCGCAACACCGGAATGTAGAGACTTGTAAGCTAAATTCAGAGATATGTGCGGACATATTTAGATGTATGTGGATACCAAGAAAAATTGGGGTATGGGGTGGGGAGGCTCGGGCAAGGGGGTGGTGCAAGGTTCTGGCTTGATTTGGAAATTTGTTGGAATGTGGACCGTGTCATGGTAGACGTGAAGGAATGGCAGGGAGGGAGCAGCATGTGGCTCTATAAAAATGGTGGGGGGTGACCCCGTGAGAGTACCGTAAAACTGTCCACTTTTGCAAGATTCAGCACAGGAGCACATGAAAAAGGTGTCGTTTGGTATTTCATGGTATTTCACATGCTTCCAGCAGCATTTTTAAAAGCATTTCAAGATTACAAGCATTTGTGCCTGTGGCTACTGCAGTGTTGTGAGTCTATTTAGTCAGTTGCAGCTACGGATACGGATTTGTACAGCCAATGGGCATGTATGCAACAGAAACCAAGGACAGGGAAAGTGTATGGAAGTTGCGGCAATGAACAGACAGAATGTGCCTCTATGAAGTGGTGGGAGGTGACCTCATTCGGGTGCAAGAAAACTGGAGGTCGTGAAGGAATGGCAGGGTGGGAGCAGCATGTGGCTATAAAAATGGTGGGGGGTGACCCCGTGAAAGTACCGTAAAACTGTCCACTTTTCCAAAATCCAGCACAGGAGCACATGAAAAAGGCGTCGTTTGGTTGTTCATGGTATTTCACATGCCTCCAGCACCATGTTCAAAAACATTTCAAGACTAGCAAGATCTAGCAAACCTAAACAAGCATTTGTGCCTGTGGCTACTAAAGTTCTTCTCGACAATCCGATTCCTCGTGGACCTAAGTCTTTCCCTGTCAAGGAGGTCACGGATGTTCTGAAGCAAGAATGATAAGAATGCGTAAGACTTTTGTTCAGTCTTTTCAGATGCTTCATCAAATGCCTCGATATCGTACTTCATCAAATGGCATTTCCTAATTTGTCGAAGTAAAATGTCTCTGAGAACCGAATCAGCTGGAGGCGCTTCCATGCCGGCTATGGTGGCATCCCATCGGTTGAGAAACCTTCTGAGATCCTCCACTGACTCACCTGTTCTGGTGACTCCTAACAAGTCCTCAACACGGTAGAGACTACCAGCTTCCTCTGACGTCCTGAAGTAATCCTCAAACATCGAAAGGACTCTGCGACCTCTGACCTGAATTCCCTTCTTAGACTTTTCATCTTTGAAGTTGTGAATCTTTGTTGCTAAATCACCTTTGGCTTGAGCGGGTTAGTGCTGCCGAAAGTTTGGTGTCCAAAGTGACGAACTTACCTGGTTCCTGCAACTTTGCCTCCAACTGTTCCCTAGGCGTCTTGTTGTCAAACACTTCATTCAACCACAACCACGCTTCATCGGGCTTGTCCGAACATGACTTCACCTCATCCCTAACGTGATTACGCCATTGGCGGTACGACTCGTGTGCAGGCATGTCATTGAGTTTCCTAGTCTCAGCCTCCTTTGTGCGAGGCTTGTCAGGGTCGGCATCTTTTGACGTCAGCGACTTGACAAGATCTATGATCTGCTGTCCGGTCAAGCCAGTCCCAGTATCTACTGGCTTTCCAGGTTCGCTTTGTGCGACAGTTGGACTAGGCGGCACGTTGCTAGGAGCTTTGTGCTGCTCATCACTTGGCTGCTTTCTTTCCAATGGCAATTGAGGCTTGGGAGTTGCTTCTGAACCTAATGGAGTGTTGAAGACACTGTTGAGTCTGTCCCTAGCTTGTTCTGCAAGATCACTCATGCTAGACATGGGCTTGGGAGCTACTCCAGCCGATGCTCTTGGGGTAGTAAGCTCTTCGATGCGTGGTCCTTCGTCCCGCTTCTCAGGCTCTTCCAAATTCAACACCGGTGCTCTAAGCTTGTTGACTTCTTCCAGTAGGTCATCTACTTGTTGCTGAAGTTGATCATTGAGATTGGCTGATTCCTTTGCATTGGATTCATACTCCTCTCTCATCTCCTTCATTGCATGTTGCTCCTCACCTTTGAACCTCTCCATACCATCTTGCGCATACCTCACTGCATCATCCACTATTCATCTACAGTCTGCTTCAAGGCTAGTCCTGAGTTCTGCATACTTGGCCTCATACTGCGATCGAAGCTGAGAAACCTTTTGGTTGTGTCTTTGCTCTGCTTCTAACGCAATCGCGTTTGCGGAGTTCTTCAACTTGGCATGTGCCTCAGGAAGCTCTTTCCTCAGATTCAAAACCTCTTGTTCGGCTACTGTGCGCGCGACAGCATGTAGTTGGACAGTTCGGTCTGCATGTTTTCATTGTGTTGCATCATCTCTGCATGTTGCTGGCTAATCCTCTGCATGCACGCTTGTTCGACTTGCATGTTACGCGATTCATAGTCACTACGCAGTTGTGCAACCATCTGCTCCATGAGCTGTGTATGTCGTTCCTCGGCTTCATGCCTGAAAAGGTCAATGTTCTCTGCGTTGATGTATGTCAGGTTGTTTTGGACAAACTGAAAGTAGGCTTGTACCGGTTGGTAGACGATACCCTCAACAATAGTTATAGGCATGGGATCTACTCCAGCCGGATTTGTGGCTGTATCACACATGTGACTTGCAGAGCTTGTAGCAGGGACGATTTCCTGGGACCCACGAGCTGAACCATTGGGTGGTGGGCTTTCCATGGCTCGTAGTAGAGACTATGGCTGATAACCTGTATTTTCAGGTTTCAGCAGGGTATGTTATCCCAATGAACTGAAACAACAAACAATCCGTTAAGCGGGCGGCTAAAGCATTCTTTTACTCGAGCCGCGTTGCTACAAGTGATATCTATATGTCTCTCTCAAACCCCCCCAAAGGGTCTTGCATGGGATTTTAGAGAAATAACTTGGGAACCCGTGATTTCAAAATGGCCCAAAATCTGGGGTATAAATTCCAAATGAATAAATAAATGAATATATATATATATTCACTCCAGATTGGCCATTCCAAAATGGGACAGGTGATGATAAAGCAGGATAAAGCAAGCGTATGCAAGTGTCCAATTTTGAAGGCCAAATGACAAGTCTGGAGGACAAGAACGCATTTTGCATGGTTAGCTTCTTCCTTTGGCGCAACATTTTGTGCAGTGTGTATCATTTGGCATCAGGGTCTGCGCGCCTGTCAGGTCTCAACTTGACCATCCCGTGGTTGGACGGTTCAAGCCCCGGAGAAGCATCTTCCCTGCACTGCTTGCGTCTAGCATCAACTTCACCTTGGTCAAAATTGCTTACTGTGGTCCCCATACTTGGCTGCTTTCCCACTAAAGACTACAAATCACCAGTACATTTGTATTAGAATCTGCATGCTTCCCAAGCCAGGACACCACTAACCAGGTAATCTTGAGGCAAGCGCTTTTTGTTTCGGGTGTGACATGCTTCCCGATGCTAGATGCGTGAGCAGTGTGCCGTTAAATGGGCACTTGTCAGATTTGGCTGACATAACCTGCCCTTTCACATGGCAGAGTTTTTCAATTGGTTTCCCTGCGCGGATGATGAACCAGACCTGGTTCCGCCGTGTGCACACTGTCGCAAAGGCGAAACTTGAGAAGTCCTGCCCACGAAGATATTTGGAACTTTGATGAACTTTGCTCTTTTGCTGATCTCTCGAGGTACTTCATAGTAGAGCGTTGACATTGATTTTCAGTTGCCCAGTGAATCTTGATGGGGCTGGCAACCGGCCATCCTGTGTACTCTCGATGTTGATTGACTGTGGCAGACACAAGCACAGAGCAGGACATTCTGGCATGTGTAACAACAGCACAGCGCGCTCCAACCGTGTCACCAGTACTTTAGGAAAAACTGGGCAGCATTGGTGTGAATTGCATTAAGTTTCAGCACATCCCCCTGCAAATTTCCTCTAAAAAATAGAGAGGTGGGAACACCTCTCGTACCAGTGCAGGGTCACCACTTCAAACCCCAACTTTTTCTACAAAATACAAGACTGGGCGTCGTAAAAAACCTTGGAATTTCATTTTATGGAACCCCAGTTTGCTAGGATATTCTTTTGTAGAGGGTATTTTGTGCATTTTTGGGTGATGCTTTCATTGGAGTAGATTGGATGGATTTCTATTTTGTAGAGGTGGTGTTGGATGTGTGCCATGCTTGGTTTTGTATTTTGTATAGGTAGAAAAACAAAGCCAAGTATATAGAAAAGAATAGGCTGCTGACATATGCTGGCACAAGCCCGCATGCAGCATAGATTTGGCATGAGTTATTTAAAGGGGAGCTAAGGGCGCCTGTTCACCAGTGGGACATCGATTTTTTTTTTTAGGTGTTGAAAATCGAATTTTGAACCTAAAATTGATTCAAATATTGGTTTTGAAACCTGCAGTGACTCCGCGGTCCATTTCAAACCCAAAAGAAAATATTATTTTTTTGAGATTTCGGGCCCCTAGACTCAAGAACTGATTTTCTTTATTTTTTCATGGGTTTTCTGAATTTTGCACTATGGAATTGATCCTTTATTATTCTGGCACCGATGGAATTTCCTTATTTGTAGCTTATTTGTGAATAAAATTCCTTATTTGTAGTTTATTTCTGACGGTTTCTGTACAAAATACAAGTTTGATCATTTCCCAGAATGGCTGTTTTGTGCAAAAATGACACTGGAAAGGGCAACTATTTTTCCAATCGATTTTGTAGAAAGCCCTTATTTGATAGTTTTAAACGATTCCGGTTTTCTATTTTCTAGTGAATACCTACTTTGGGTTGCACAGACTTCCATTTTGTAGCACACCTGGGGGCACTCTGTTGCATGGACTTGTATTCTGTAGACCCCTTTTCTCTACAAAATCACCTGTCAGCACGTGCACCCTGAATAAGCAAGGGGATTTCAGCACATGAATCTGGTCCCTATAGTTGTAAAATGGAGCGAATTCACTTCCGTGGTGCGCATCCAAACCCAATGATTTTTTTTTCACAGCTTCAGGTGTTGGTGCATGTTGAAGTTTGGCAATTACACCGGACTTGAAAGATGTTCGGTTTATCAACACATGTATGGATAATGTATTGAAAATTTCTTGTTCCCTGTGCATTGCTCCAACACTTATGGTGTCAAATTTCCTGTGGCTTATTTGGCTCGTGACTGATTGACCAGTGGCGTGTTGACGTGCAGATGTTTCTTGGCGGAAATCATGTGTGATTTCATATATTTTGTCTGGATCCTCCTGGTGTACGAAAATCAGCAGAGATGGCTAGTGCACGGTCAGTGCAACGTCATACGTGTTGTTGGTTGTTCCTTGCTCGGGTCGTCGTTCTTTATTAAGACACGTTTCGCGAAGGCAACATGGAAAAAAACAGCATCGTTGACATGGGGGGAGGGAGCACAGTAGACTGGTCTTCAAATTGGGGGGTGCCCGATTCTCAGACCCAAATCATGCCATTGGTTATGTTATGTCCCTTTTATATTCCTATCATATCCCTGTTATGGTTTGTTCTACTTTCCCCATTGTTGAACAACCCCATTTTTGTTTTTGACTCAATCCACTTTCAAGTACTTCTGTTGGTGAATGCACCATTTTCCACAGTTTTTTTGTGGGTGTCATGGTGTGTTTTTCGTTGGGGTTTGATGAAAGAACCCAGGATCAGTGGCGATGCGGAGTGCCGCGTCCAGCAGTGTGGATGTAAGTAGTACAGGCTTGTACCCTGGCAGAAACGGCTGCGGAGGGTGAGTACATGTTGGTTGGGTTAGGTTACTGGATTACCAAACTATTCATCGTTTCATCTCATAAGGTTCATGTTTTCACTTGAAATCGTAAAAATAAATTGTTAGACAATGTTTTTTTCAAGCATGATTTATCAATTTAGTTAATAGTCCCTAGTATGACCGAATTTGGATTAAGTGTATCAGTAATTGTGGATGATCATGATTACATGTACAAGTTGTTATTCTTTGATTAGTTGCCGTTAGTTTTTTGTTCTTGTCTAGTAATAAGAAACACACAATTCCACACAACCTGGTAGGGATCATCCGTTTAGTTTCAACGACATTGAACCCCATAGGTGCATGTATATATAGCCTCGTGCCCGGCCTTGGAACTACCGGAACAAGAATTAGCTTGGTTTAAACTACTGATTCCGTGACGAAATTTTGTCGCGGAATTT
>BGPT01000524.1:132235-175192 GCA_003297045.1 Symbiodinium sp. clade C Y103 | reverse complement strand
CGCGGAATTTTCTCAGAATCAACACCATCATACACCATCATCATCTTCATCATCATCATCATCATCATCATCATCATCATCATCATCATCATCATCATCATCATCTGTTCTGAAAGTTCAAGGAACGTTAACATCCCACCCCACCCCACCCCCCCNCCCCACCCCATGATCATTGTAGGTAGTTCCAAGGCTGGGCACGAGCCTATATATACCTCCATTGTTTGGCTATGAGAAAAATAGAGATGAACCAGTGGATGGGGTCCCCTAACTTTTTCAGACAAACCAACATCGAACTATTGCTACTTATATCATTCCAACTATAAGTCCATTTTATCCCCCGCAATAGGGATGATGATAAGCCAATGTTCGGACAAACCAACAATAGATAGTCAATCCGCTCTTACAAGTGGCTGTTTGTGGTCAACAATCCTCTTTGTGGTTTTTCAGTGGCCTTGTTTTGATGCCCCAGACTAAGAAAAGAGGCTGGCAATGAAGATCATTTTTGGGTCGGAGCCGTACTGACAATACCGTTGGTTGATGGTTGAAACTGAGAAATGAAGCCCCCCCCAAAAAAAAACAATCTATATGGAGGTTTCCTAAAATGGAGGGTATCCCCAAATCATCCATCAAGCTACCGGGGTACCCCCACTCATGGAACCCCCCATAGCTAATGGTACATCTTTCCTATGTTCTTGGGGAAATTATGAAAGTCGAACCATCTACCAGGACTGCTCCAAATGGGCTATTTATTGTTTGTATCAACCAACAAACCACCAAGAATGGGTATTTAACCAGCCATCATGGTGATTCAACCAATCAACAGGGCTGCTCCAACCCATGATAGGTCATTTACAACCAATGTTGGGTGGATGTAATTTCATATAGCCATTTGGCCCCCAAACGTACTAACCTCTGGTAAACTAACATAGCTATGGACAATCACCATGTTTAATGGGAAAATCAACTATAAACTGCCATTTTCAATAGCTATGTTAAATTACCTGAGGGTAACAAGGTGGCCAGGAAGAGTCGATCTTTTTCCGCCCTTCTAAGATCCTGCCTTTTTGGGCAACCCTCCACCACTCCGTCGCGGGCCGGAACCTCCGACTCTGTCCCTTGGATCGGTTGTCGGCATATGGGGGTTTCCATGGATGGGGGGGGATCCATAAAATGGATGGTTTTTCATGGAAAATCCATGAACATCCTATTAAAATGGATGATTTGGGGGTACCACCATTTTAGGAAACCTCCATATGTGTAAATTAAAGTCACATTTTGGATGATTCTTAGCGACTTTCACCAGCAAATCGTCTTGTGTTCCTCGGAAAATTTGGGATGTGATGGCCCGGAATCACAGATTTAGGTTTTGTGATTCCAGGTATCGGGTGGTAACATCTCACATAGGTGGGGGATAACAGCCAAAAAGATCCAACAATCATACCTGCAAACATATTTAAGGGTACGTAAACTGGATTTGAACAGGGTTATCATTCCAATGTCGGATCATGTCATCACGTCAAATGTTTATCTCAAAATTTGGAACCCCTGTTCATCCCATAGGCCTTTCTAGACAAGAACTGTATCAATATCAATGCCTATCAAAGTGGTCATAAACTTTCTGCTAAATCTCACCTGGCACTGCTAGTCTATAGATGATTCCCCATGATTGCCGGAGAGTTGATCGGGGCCCATCATGGCCCATCCCCAGATTTTGAGACACATCGGGTATGCAAAAGATGGCACCCCTGACAGCCTTAAGTGAACTTCTGCAAGTTTTTCTTGGTTATTCGCCCATGAAAGTATGATCTACATTAAGGTCAAAACCTCTCTAAGGTAACCATAGCATTTAACGACCAATCCCACTATGACGAACGGTTTAACTCCAGCCCCAAATGATGGCTATGGCTATGACTAGCTGTGGTGGTTTGTAGTGCAGCAACCGGGAGATAACTTGATTTGAAGACGCTGGTTTCAAGCAATTTTTGAAATGAATATGGATGTGCATAAAAATGGGGTGTACCCCTAACAAAATGGCCATGTAAAATATGTAAAATCATTCAATTGGAGAATGATGATCATTTCCAATGCCTGATAGGCCCCCTGCTACAAGTTCGAGTTCAAATCTTAAATGGATTGCGAACCATCCGCAAGTTTGGATAACTTAAAAAGACAACCCCATCTATACTTGCTAGAGGCAAAATGATTCAGAGCTATCTAGAATGACACCTATGTCACCAGGTTTTTGATCACTGTTGTAACCTTCTCCCCTTGAACAAGCGGTGCGACCCATCAACTTGAGGATATGAAGTGGTAACCTAGGAGGATTAGTCCTCTGCATAGTAGAGATGGACATTAGATGACATGAGCCCCTTCTAAATGGGGAACGCTGAAGAATGGAAGACAACCTATGCAATGTTTTGACATGTTTTTTTTGAATCTTCCCTTGGAGGTTGAAAAGGGCATCAAGACACCAGTAATTTTTGTCCCCAAATTGTTGTTCTGGAAGTCTCAGTGGGAGCCTTGTGGAAAAGAAATGCTGTTGGAACTTCTTTCCGGAAGCATTTTAAGTGATCCTTACGGTATTTGAAGGCCTAGTAAAGCGATATTCTTATGGGAGAAACCGTGTGTTTGATGATTCAATTATGTTAAATTGGGTGATTTTAATCCCTACTTTTCAACCCCAAAAACACACCTAGATTGCCCCCCCCCCCCCTTCGCCATGCCGCGCTGGCCGCGTGCTTCGCCCAGGGCTTTTCCAACTTTTCAGCTGCAGAGTTTCGAGCCCAGCACGCCTTCCAGGCCTTCGCCTGCGGTGAGTTGAGAAAGTTGGGAAGCAAGAAGCCATGTGGGATATGAACAAAATAGCTTGGTTGATGAGTTGATGGTTTAATATAGGATTATGATGATAGCCATTGAGAACCCACCAGGGTATTATGATAACTATGGTTTTCCATGGGTACCATTTAAAATGTATGATTTGGAGGTACCCCCATTTGATGTAATATGATGTAATATGATATGTTTATATATATATATATGGACCATGGACGTTTCCTCGAAGATGGTACCCCCAAAACCATAGGCTTCGATACTAAAATGGTCTACTTATGGATGATTTGGATGATATTCAAGAGATATTCATGGGACATGACTGGAGGTTTTCCCAAAATTTGGACAGCAAAATCCTCAAAGTTATGGATAGTATTGAAACCCATTGTGACTTGGGGATTCCCTATTTTAACCAACTTATGTCCCTATCGATTTCCGGGATTTCATTGGATCTCACCGGGACTCGGGAGATTTTATGCAAACAAACCGCCCTGGAGCTCCAATTTTGGATGGGTTTTATCAGGCATTGATGGTAGAATTGTGGTTGGTTTGTTGTTGTTTGACCCACATTATTGGTGGATTTAATGGGTTAACAAAGGGTGGGAATATAGTGGGATAAAACTAATAGAGGTGGCATATCCCAAATTTGTGTCAATGTGTCATCAATTTGCTTAGCTTCTTCATAATATGGTATACGGAAATGTCATGGGATAATACCCATGTGCAATGATGGTATATAGATCATATAAATATATGAATACGGGAACAATTGGGATACAATGCAGGGATTTTCAACTATTGCTAATTATCATAATGGCACGTCTATCCGGGAAAATTACGATGAACCATTAAATTTGGGGTACCCAATTTTCAGACAAACTCATATGAGAGAAAATCAGCATGGAGATAGCATTTCATGGGGATGATTTAAAGCCTATCATGATACCAGATTTTGTGGGAAAATCACCTCGATAGCATTTTTGATGTCTACCAGGGCATCGACCTTGATCCACGGCTACACCGTAATTAGACACTAGATACAATTCTATATCATTTATAACTGTTGTAATTTTTAGATAGTCTTCATACATGAGGTTGAATATGCGGATACAATAATCCCATCCCCCCAAGAATCATCGCACCCCCTCAAAAAATGGGGCCTCTCAGCAAAAATTCCAGGACATTCCTCAGGGTTTCTGGGGATTGCACGGGTGTCTCCAAGAAAAGGTGGATTCGGATGTGCTGTTGATTCATTGTTGGGGCATACCCCCAGATATGCCCAGATGACCTCAAAGTCTAGGGTGGTCAAGGCCTGGCCCAATCGGGTTGTTTTGTTTCTTGGGGATGCAACTGCGACAGATGAAACTGGGCGAGAAACCCCCACCAGTCATCCCACACACCTTCAGCAGCCATGGCCATGTATCCTTTTTCAAAGTATGGATCAAACTCAGTACAAAAGGTTTTTTTTGTGCAATCTTAAGCAAGAAACAGGTGTTCCCCCTCTTTTTCAATCTAATTTCGGGACAAATTGAGAATCTGTTTTGCCCCTCGCTGTTGGATCCAGGGTGGTGCAATTTACATTTCCATAGACAAAATTCACTGGTTCCAGTCATTCATGGAACCATTGGACACAGCTTATATCACATTTTCTACGATGGCAGTCATTTTTTTCTGCCAGGGTCCACTATGAGTCCATTTAGCATTGGACACAAACAATGCTCAGACTGAATTCCCCAGACTTGATTGAAGGGAAAATCTGCAAGAGCCGCCTACACGCTTGATGGGAACAACTATGGCTTCTAGAGGTATCATGTTTCCCTTGAGCCAACCCTTTGAAAATTCCCAGAATTTCTCCAGAAATTCCAGGATCTTCGAAACTTCTGCACTGCTTTCAACAAACCTCTGATAGCGGCAAAGGAATGTATCTCCGAGGTGCAGGGGAATACGGGCAATGCGGGATGTGGAATGATTTTGCGCAACTTTTCATTGAAGACAATGATGATTTATGATGATAAACCATGGGATTTTGGGGTTTTCCCAGAATCTTCAATAACAAACCAGCTGGCACCTTGTTTGCTGGTGCTGGGTGAACATCTGTTGGACAAGTGCGGTTGAGATTCTGGGGGGTTCGCCAGCGAGAGGGCTTCTGAGCAAGTGGCCAGTTGGGAACCACTGGTTGAACTTCATCCAATTTGTGGGTAAAACAATGCCATAAACCACCCATTTTGGAATGGTAAAACATACCACCTATAAAAATGTTGAAATTGGGGATCGTTTGTCATTGTTTTGCCCACATTAGATGACTATTACTAATGTTTGCTTGAATACGAGAATACACGCTGTATAGCTTGTAGACATAGAACTCGCTATACATGTATACATGTAAACACAGCAAGACAGCAATGGTTGCAGCTCAAATCCACATGTGGTGTTGTCCGAAATTAGGGAAACCCAAGATCTCATTGTTGATCATCATTATCCCAGTTGCTTCATGGACTTCACGACACATACCGTATATTGCCTGCGTAAACATATACCATATGAGTACATCTATATCTACCATAATTAATAACATCATATTCACATTGACATATAAATGAATATATTATATATATATATATACAAAGTTTTTGTGGACGAGTTAGCCACATTTCTGAAAGCATTGGTCTTTTTCTTAGGGTACTGTACATATGATCATAGTATCGTACCCATTTATATTACCCAAATAGTGTATATGTATAGTACATATTAATATGATATATATATATATATGTATATATATATATATTATCTTACCCATATGTATATATTTATACATATAGATAGACGATAGATATACTATATATTGATATAAGTATTAATATGATATACCCAAATCCAATTGCCATCTAATAGTAATATATGTATATTTATATATGTGTATGCCATACATAAATTATGATATACCATAATTGGATATATACATATTACACCAACTATACAATTGTGGTGTACAATTTGTATATATATATATATACCAATTATCATATATATATACATACTATTACCCTCTGGTAAATTAACGTAGATCCTGAGAATCATCAATGTTTAGTAGAAACTCATCTTCCGATCCCTATCTGCCAGGGTCTATGTGAATTTACCAGATGGTAGATTATGGTTACCACCCAAAAAAATCCAACATACACTGATTCATCTTCAAGGCGGACGAGGATCTGTTGGGCTCCGCTGGGCTGCTGGAAGCGGAGGTGCCGGGGGGAATGTGTGGTTTTTGGCGACCGGAAAAGCAGCGCAACGGACGTGGGTAAAACGGGTCAAACGCGATGAAGACATGGAAAAAAACATGAAACATCTATGGTTTCAATATGTTTTAATATGTTTCAATATGTTTATTTGATCTTAGTTTCCAACTCAACTTCGTCCTTGGATTAGAGATCAGGGACAATTCCTATGGTCATAATGCAAGAAAAATGCGGACTCAGCCGCCAAAAGATGTGGCGCAACATGTCATTCAAAGTGTCAACACACAACAAAAATAGATGGTAGTAACTTGGCTGTCCTTCCCACTTTCCGAGCCCCACACCCTACATGTTGTGGTCCTTTGTAGTATCGAAGTTTCCCTTTTTGAGTCCCTGCTTTGCTTCGTAAGATTTGTATCGGAGTTTTTGGAATGAGAAAGGTTTACTCTCATTGGCCGGTGGTTTCAAAATGTTTCAAAAATGTTTGTTTCGATGTCTCGCAGAAGGCAGTGACGCTTCTGTAATAGAGTAGTTGCCACTTGACCCCTTGTCAAGACCCGGAACCCTCATAAACCAACCAATCCACAGCCTGAAGTGGATTTAGAACTCTTTGTTTGGATTGATGGATATGTTGTAAGTAGTAGATTGAAGCCCCAAAATGGGGTCCTTTTTTTGTAGATTGAAGCCCCAAACGATTTCTCGGACTTCTTGACTTCACATCTGCGGTTTTCCTGGATTCCCGATTCCTCGAGGCCGGGGATATGATGGCGAAGGCTCAAGAAGTGACTTTGAAGTTATCATTGATGTCACGCGACTGTTTGGCCCCTCGGATGACTGTTTTCATGTTGGGGGTGGACCATACCAGGGAAGAATGGATATGAAATCAATGAAATCGCTTAGTTTCTTAGGGTTGGTGAAAATCTCCAGCCTTGCAGTGTTTTTTCCTGCCATTGACAATACCAAGTTGTTTTTTGCAGCTGGGATGAATTGTTGAGGCTTTCAGGATTGGTTCGAAGGAACATTTGCCGGACCCCACAATGAAATTTAGTGGGAACAACTATATGTTACTTCAAAAAAAGTGTTCTTTTCTCCTCAACCAACTCATTTTTTTAAGTTTGTATCCCTGAATTCAGGGTCTTGCCAAACCCTTGGATTTCAATCGCATTTTTTTCGAAACCGCTCGCCAACCTTTGCCTGATCTTAGGACTTGCTCCAACATTTCTGCGTGTTGTCGCTTGGGCAAGCCATGAGGGGACGTGGAAGCTACTAAAGTTATATCTAACATTGCCCAGCTTTTGATTGGGAAATGGGGGTTGTGAACCTACCTGCTTTGTTGGGGAATTACTATAATTAGTCCATCTTATTGAGATTCCTACGAATCAACACCGATTCCCATGGAATGGAATCCTTATGAGTATGATATTGATGGCTGCAACTCTCATCACAGGCACTGGATATCCATGGATATCTACTGCCTAGGGTATGCTATTTCCGTGAAAACAGTGCAAGTAAATAGTGTTTTTTCCCCCAAGAAGTTGGTCGTTAGTCCAGGGTTGCTCCAGCCATCAACATGGTAGTTTTAGCAACAGAAATGGCGGTGCAATCAACAGGAATGGGAGGGGAGTTAACAGTTTCAGCATCAATTATTGGGTTTGAACCAAGATCAGGGGGTGCTCCAGCCTAGTTAGGCAAATTATGGTGACAAAGGGGATCCAAATTGCAGGTTTTACCTCTTGGTCCAAGACGACAAGATCAACTAAAGAGGATCTGTTTCAGAGGTGTTTCACCTGTCAGTCGACTGAATTTCTCGTGAATTTCCCTCCTGTATTCAATTCTAATCGTATTAGGGACACCTATTTGGAGAGGTTCCGCCATTTTAAGAAACACCCAAATACTTTTGATGTTCCATCCATGCTTCCCAGTCTTGGTTTCTTGCGTTTCACAGGAAATCTATGGAACTTCCGAAGGATGGGATCTAGAAACTGGGTTTTCAGCCATTTGTCCCTGAACGCAACCCAGCAGGTCAGAATTTCTTAGCGCAAGCTTGTAGGTGCTAGGGCAAATGCACCGGAATCCGAATAATCCAATAGGTTTTAGGTGGAAGTGCTGTCCAGGTAACTTGTGCCTGTTTGTGTATTCTACCATTGCAAGTTCACCGCTTTGGGTGGCTTCATGTTTCTCAATCTTTGGAAACCTCTAGTGCTAGCTTTGTCATAATTTTCTCGGTGAAATGTTTTTTTTTGAGATATCCAACGATATCAGACGATATCCATACTTTTTTCAGGGGGTCTCAAGAGGAGTTGAGTGGGAATCCATGGTGCTGACCAAATGCAGTTCACTTACGTAGGTTCTTTTCTCTTGGCATGTTTCGAATTTCTCCAGACAATTAGCATAGATATACAATTTGGTCAGATTCTGTTCCTATTGCAGTCTTTGTTCCTAGATTGGCCATCTTCCCCATTTTGTTCTTCAAATCCCTGTTACATTTCCATGATAGGGAATTATCATGAATTATCAATGTGATATCCATATAATCTTATATCAATTGGGATTGCATCCTTTGATATCATATTTTTGCTAGCGCGGTGAAAACCGCGCGTGTAGTCTTGTAAATTTTATGATCATAGGGCCGGGTGGGGTGGGGTGGGGCCAAAAACGTTCAACTGCACTTGCGCACATACTTGATGCTACGCTTGAAACGTCTTCTCTGGCACTTGCACACATACTTGATGCTACGCTTGAAATTTCTTGTGTTGCACTTGCGCACTGCTTGATGCTCCACTACAACTGTCTTCCCTTGCACTTGCCCACATACTTGCTGCTACGCTAGAGACGTCTTGTGTTGCACTTGCGCAAGTACTTGATGCTACGCTAGAAATGTCTCCTGTTGCACTTGCGCAAAGATGCTGCGCTTCAAACATTGCGCACATACTTGATGCTACGCTACCAACATCGTCTGTTGCACTGGCGCACATACTTGAAGCTAGACTACAAAGGTCTTCAGTTGCACTTGCGCACATAGTTGATGCTACTCTGTAAACCTCTTCTGTTGCACTTGCACACGTACTTAATGCTAGACTACCAAGGTCTTTTGTTGCACTTGCGCACATAGTAAATTGCTACTCTGCAAACGTCTTCTATTGCACTTGCACACATACTTGCTGCTAGACTACAAAGGTCTTCTGTTGCACTTGCGCACATAGTTGATGCTACTCTGCAAGCATCTTCTGTTGCACTTGCACACATACTTGATGCTAGACTACAAAGGTCTTCAGTTGCACTTGCGCACATAGTTGATGCTACTCTGCAAGCGTCTTCTGTTGCACTTGCACGCATACTTGATGCTAGACTACAAAGGTCTTCTGGTGCACTTGCACACATACTTGATGCTACTCTGCAAACGTCTTGTGTTGCACTTGCATTTGAACATTTGACTGAAGAAATGAGAGACAAGAAACGTCATGCTTTGAAGACGTTTGGCCCTGTAAAAACCATATCTCCATTGAGGAACGGTGCTGAAGACGCCAAGAATGCGCTGCGGGAGGAGAGAACGGGACGAGTTTTAGATGGCTTCCCAGTGATGAAAAAAACACCTTATATTTGGGATATGAATGGTACTTAAATCTGAGATATGAATGTTTACTAATGATGAATCATGGATTAAGGGATTGAACATCTAAAAGCTATAGAAACATATGTCTAAACTATGTAGCGAGTCACTGCAACCTCGCTGGAACAATGGTGAATCAAGGGAATCATCCCTAAATCACAAGAATTTATCCAGCTATATGATGATGTATGGAGGTTTCCTAAGTCATGGGGGTACCCCAAATCATCCAGTCGTCATGGATGACCATGACTTAGTATTGAAACCCATGACTTGGGGACGCCCCATTTTGAGAAAACCCCCGTGCAATCATCCTGAAGCAGATACGATATGGATTTTTCCATTTCCATTCTGTCTACCACAGGAGGAATAAGTATATATATATACTTATACATATCAAATCATATCAAGGTATGCAGCATGCATTGTTTTGTGTGCATTTTTATGATAGTTTTAGGTGTATGTATACTATAATATGATATGAGGTCCCAGGAATCCTAAGTAGGTAATACGCAGATTACCCAGTTCTATCCGGGAGATCCCCCGTATTGGTTCGTGAAGGTGAACAATTTGATAAAAATCCAGACATGATGGGATACTGAGAAAGTCAAGATTCTACTTGGGATTTATATATAATATATATACATAATATATGTATATTTATATATATATGCATTAAGCTGAGATATGAAGGTGGGTTCGTTTGAAATGGGGCATTGACTCCCATTCATGGCAACTGAACGTTCTGAACCATCAAATTTGGCGGTACCGTACCCAAGTTCCCAACAAACCCATACATGTATGCATGGTACTTGCTCTCTCTCTCTCTCTCTTTCTTGCTCTCTACACAATTCAATACATGTATTTACACCTATGTGTATCTTATATATGACACATGCAATACATATAGAGAGACGGGGAGTCTATATTCGTATCCGTATTTGCATCTATGTTAACTTTGCAAATGTCATTTTTTGTGTACTTGGAGGGATCTCCAATATTTTTTGGAGACAGTACACTATCATGGGTCATCCAACACGCTGCTGGGTATTTCTCCACATATCACTATCCGAATGATAATCACACGCCCATGTCCTGATTAATATATGTCCACATTTTAGCAGTCCCAAAGATATCCCATGAAATGGACATGCATATACATGAATGATATCCCATGAAAAATCCCATGTTAGGTGCCAAGTTTCCTCTCCCGATATTTCCCTTGTGAGGCCCATCAAATAATCTCATCTGTGCGAAAGGCGGTTGGGACCAGCTGGGACGCGGGCACTGGCCATTTTTCACAGTGATTCATTGGAGGCTTTTTTTCGCATCAAAATGGACTGAACACGAGGCATACTGCCCGTCTTTTTGGGGCAATGCTTCATGGGGAATATGAGACTATGAATATGATAACATATGATTCACCCATGGATTTGGGGTATGGGCCCCCATTTTGTCGGGAGAATGTCATTGCTTCAGGGACTTACCCTCTGGCTTGATCAAACATGGCTGTCTGGGAATCTCGACGTTTTCATGGGAGCATCAGTTTTGAGCAGTGGCCACGACCATTGGTTGTTTTGACAAACAATGAACAAATCTCAGGAAATCCATGGGGTTTACATGTTTTTACCATAAATATAGGGGATGAGGATTGCAAGTTTTCCGGCAAACCAATTCTGGGACCTCTGGTTTATACAACAGCCACTAGAGGATTGGCAAGGTTCACCATTGCCATGGACAAGTCTGGGACTGTTGGATTGATAATCTCGGTGTTATGGCCATGGTTGGCCTTCAGCAGGACATGGGAGCCCAGATCATTTTACAATTGGACATGCAACTGGTATTTATTTTACGACTTCAAAACCGCACATAGATTGACATATACCGCTATTGTTATGTACACAAGTTACAAGTATTTTTGTGATGTTATTATGATGATTTCAAACTGGGCACAACTTCCAAATTGTCATTGTTTGGGGGTCCCAGCTCAGATTTCACTGCCGGCTATTGCAACCAGTGGTCTCGACCTCATCCTCTGACCAGGATGCACAAGCGGTCAGAACGAGGTACATCGATTTGCTTGAGCAGGCAGGGGATGGCAGGGGACAAACCCAGAATCTCTGGTAGAAGTTTGGACTGTTTTTTTTTTTAATTGAGTGATTTGAGTTAAGGATTAAACCATGGTGAATATATGATGACAGGTATAGTGGTTTTACATGGTTTAGTTTGATCATCATATTGGATGTTTAGCTGAAGTGGTTGCTGGTTTATATATTCTACTGATTGATTATTATGTTTGAATCTTGGAAGTGATACCAAACAGCAGAAGATGATGACAGATGGTTTTCATCACTGCTGAAGTTGGCGAAGGGATGTTCCGTGATGGGGTCTGATCAGAAAAAAATATACTCCCGAAGTTGGTTACCCTCTGGTAAACTAACATAACCATGGCAAATCACAATTTTTAATGGGAAAAACCACTATAAATGGCCATTTTCAATAGCTATGTTAAATTACCAGAGGGTAGCAAGCTTGGCACTTGAGGGTTTCAATATCTTCAGCTTAAAAGTTGTTGGAAACACCTCTGGTAACGAACATCAACCATGAATTGATGACCACTCTTAGCTGATATTCCTAAAGGGATTTCTCAATCAGCTTGGACTACCAGAGGTTTATTGGATTCTGATTCAGATTTTTAGGCTTGAACAGTAATGTTGGATTATACTTCAACTACCATAGCTTCAAATGACAAGATCATCAACAATTGAGAGTTTAACTGGTAGATAGCATATAGTTATGGTGGTAGTGAAGTAAGAACACACCACGCATATTTTGATGCTTGAACCCCCCCCTGTACGGCAAATATGGGGATGGTTTACTATTGCTTTACCCCCAAATCATCCAAAATGGGGGGAACCCCAAATCATCCAAGTTATTAGTCCATTTGAGTATTGAAACATAAAACCCATGGTGACTTGGGGATGCCTCTTTTTAGGAAAGACCCAGCTTTTTGAGTGCCATGATTTCAACTGTTGTTTCTCTCTGGGATGGGGTGAGTTCGAGATGGGAATGCGGTGAAAGTTCCCATGTTCGGAGGGTCCCCCGAAATCCGAAGTAACTATCATCGTATTTTTGGGGTCAATCGTTTTCTGAAGATTTGGGAGAACAAGTATATTTTGATGGCTTGTGACAGTATCAGCATGTTACCTATTGTTGAATAGCCATAAAATGGGGGTATCCCCCATTGTCAGATAGACCCATGTGGAACAAATTTTATCTTCGAGACTTGGACAATTTCCAGTGTACTGGGGTGTTTTTGGGCATCCACGCCTCAAATTCCGCCAGGTCAAATATCTAGATTCCTGCAACTTGGCAGAAGGGACAAAGCCATTGACTCACTAAATCGCAAGAGATTTTTTGATATTTCCCCTACTGATGTTTCTCATTCCATACTGGCGAAGAGTGGATTTCCACTTCATGAATTGTGATAATCTCCAATGCGAACTGGATAGTAACCCCAATGATCAACCATCAGGGGTTTAGCAGCCATTGATGGGAATTGTGCCATTACCGCCACTGCTCTTGCGTGTAAACAACGCCCCGTTTCATCGATTACATGAGAATGTTTACCCAGACCCAGACTAATCAACCATGTTTTTTGAACGGGACCTAAAAAGATCAGGGGTGGTTGTTGGCTTTACCACATTTGTTGGATTGTAATTCTAGAATATTCTAAACATTGGAATAGGCAGTTGACACTGCGACTGGATTATGGAATATGGCCAACTACCTGTTGCTGTTGCAGCCCTTATTGGTGGGTTTGTAATAGTGTATTTGGGTAGGTTCTGATGCAAAGTTATTATTAAGGACTGGTGTTCAAAACTAACAACAATGGGGTGCGGCAGAGATATGAAGCAGACGAAAAAAAATGATCCCTGTGATTGTTGGCAAGTGCTTCCAATCTGTCCGGCGCAAGTACACCCCAAGCACCCCATGCATTGGTGATCATTGAGAGCCTCTTTCCTGGTACATTTCCATTCTTATCAGGCTAATCGCTAATCTGTTCGGGTTGGTTTCTGTTCGTTCTGCGTCCGGTCGCGTTGATCCAAAAGTCTCTCTTCTGTTGGTGATGTACCATGTTTATTACAGTCCCGTCACTTGAGATTGACATCCCAACATGTTGATGGTTAAACAAACAAAAAATGCAGCAGTTAATGGGTATTGGTCAAACTTTCGTTGTGAACCACAGATTGATCACTGCTACTTGTGGTAGCAGAGCTGTGGGGAGTATGTTGATGTCGTTTGTTGCAGCATTCATCACATTTCTTCCGCTGACATCTGCACAGATATCGGCTCAGATATCGTTCTTTCTGGGTAAGCCAAACTGTTTTTTTCATGGAGCAAACATGGGGACGGGTCAAGACCCTATGAAATTCCCATATTTTTCACCATTTTTTTTTTCGGATTCAACATTAAACCCAGCGTTATTTGGGGATTCTGAGGGCCGCGAAAGTGCCAGGTACAGCTGTCACTGTGGACCAGGTCATCATCTCTCATCACCCGGATCCAGTCGAGGGTGCCGTGGAATCCATGGGAAATCTATGGGAAAGCTTCGAAAAACCATCGGGGAAACCTCAGGAAAACCATCGGGAAACGGATGGGAAATCCATGTAAATCATGGATTATTGGTTGGGAAACTCTACTAAAAGTGATGGATTTGAAGAAATTGGCCATAACCTGATTGCTTGATGATTGGAAGCGGTAAACTCCGAACTGGCGTGGAGATTATTGCAACCCAGAAGAGGTTTTTTTTTACGTTTGATCAGTATTTCATGGGATGGGATAGGGGTATATTTCATAGCTCAACGGTTGGATTCCAATGTGGGGGGGGGCTAAAGATAGATAGGTACAACCCCCAGAGGCCGAAGAGCTGGAGAGCTGTGGATATGGTAAATGTCATCGAACTACCATCCTGGAACCACTTGTGCCTATTTTCTTGGGGACCTGTATAGATATCAAATTTACAACATCTTTGGTTGGTTATGCGGAATGTTTCCCATTTAACATCGTTCGTAAATTGCTACATTGTATAAAGAATAAAGATGTTGTCATTTTCTGTCTACCTGTAACCTGTAGTCCACCATTTCACTGGATCTTACAACTAAAATGGTCCATCTCGGCCATCGATTTCTGTAATGTTCTATTTAAGCATAGCTGGTTTGAGGTTGTACACCCTTTTCTGTCATAGCTAGCTGTAGATATCCCTATTCCGGTTACAATCGTTTACGCGATATAAACCATCCCATTCACCAACCATGACTAGGGGTGATGATAAAAATCGTCCGAATTTTTGGGGCCCAGTTCATCCCAATACATCTCAATTAGAAATGGTCTATGTATTACTCTGTTGGTTCTCCCATGATTTGTTCCGGTTACTATCCCACTATATTCCCATGATTATCTCATTATTATTCCATTATTATCCCATGAGACGCCCATATTCTTGTGTTTATTCCATGATTCTTCCATGATTCTCCCAGTATTATCCCACATTCCATTGGATCTACCCCACTAATAATACTAATACCATCGCAATATAAAGCACCCCCATCATGGAAAGCATGTTTTAGTTGCGGCTTTACACATCTCTGGGACTGGAAATCGGAGGTGTTCACAGTTATTTGGGGCCATGGGATTTCCCAATATCACCAGAATCCTATGAGAAATCATGATAAATCATGATAAATCCATAGGTTCGCATAGGTTTGCATAGGTTTCCATAGATTTCCCATTGGTTTTCCATTGGTTTTCCATTGGTTTTCCATTGGTTTTCCATTGGTTTTCCATTGGTTTTCCATTGGTTTTCCATTGGTTTCTGGTGAAGAAAGAAAGTCCCAACGAATCTTCGATGGGTTTCCCGACTCCCAGATGATGACGGCCTGGAGACGCACGTGCCGGCGACGCGGCCCTCTCCGCGGCAGGCGCGCACGGAGTGGCTTGGCGCAAAAATGGAGATATGGCTATGGCTCAAAATTATGGTACCACAAATTGTCATTTTTAATGGTAGGTTAACATAAACCAACCAATTATAGGGTTAATAATTAATAGATGTTAATAGTAATGGATGTTAATAGTAATAATAGATGTTCAATAGATGTTTAAGTGGCTATAAATGGGTTTGTCTGAGAATAGGGTACCCCTAAATCCAATGGTTAATCATCATCTCCTTATTAAATGGCTATGATTGGAGGTATACCTTATTTTCAGACACACCCATATGGCTATGGCTCAAAAGTATGGTACCAAAAATGGTCATTTTAAATGGTAGTTTAACATAAACCAACCAATTATAGGGTTAATAATTTTGAGCCATACCCATATGGGGGGTTTCCTAAGTCATGGGTGTAACCCTCTGGTAAACGTTTACAAAAAACTACGGAAAATCACCATTTTTCATGGGAAAATCAACTATTTCTATGGCCATTTTCAATAGCTATGTTAAATTACCAGAGGGTAATCAAACATGGCTTGCTGGAAAATCCACTAGCTAGAGTTCGATGATTTTCCCAGCGAACTCAAGCTCCATTTTTTGTTCGGGCATTTCCCAACTGGCCACGTTTGACTACCAGAGGGTACCCCAAAATGGCGAGTTAACTAGTTTAGATTGGAACATCCCAAACAAAAATGGATGATTTGAGGGTACCCCCATGTTAAGGAAACACCCATGTGAATCTTGAAATACCATGAGAATAGCAGGACAACTTGGGATATATGATGATAGAAACTGAAGAAACATTGAGATACTGTGGATGGTTAAGAAATCTTGCACCAGTTTGCTGCATGGTTCCAACACGTTTAAACCCCAATGGAATTGATGGTCACCAGCCATGGGGAGAAATACCAAGGATATTTTTGTAGTGGCGATTTTTCACAGGTTGGATAATGTTGGATACAATAGAGATGTTTTATGATGTTTTCTGATCAATTTTAAATGCATTTCACAACAAACAAAATGATGAAACAAAAATGGGGAGTTATTTAACACATACACAGTGTCATACACATCACGAAGATCTGAAATGGCTCTGGGAAGATGATATCCTGATCCCCGGGATGATGATTCCCTGTTTTTTTTTCAGAGCAAGGCGCCTTTAAAGCAAGTCTTGCAAGCACTTGAGATGACTTTGAGGTGATATGACTTTACACTTTGACGTACTGTTATTGTTTGGTTGTTATTGTTTCGACAGATTGAGATTGAAATGCTTAAAATTATCAGACTATTAGTTTCTATTAGTTCTTGTTTTTCTAGTCCTTTCAAAACTTTTCACTGACGCACCGCTGCCAACCTATGGCCCCAGCGGCCCCAACCAACTTCGGAATTCCCGAGGGACTTGTTGCGGACTGCCCGTGCGCACTTCGACGTCTTGTGCGCCACTTTGGAGGAGAAACAGTTTCTTTTTCAGCGGGGCAGGCGAGCCATTGATAGTTGGTTTGTTTGGGTATCGAATTAAATCGGAATTTGACCATCAATAATGTTGTTTGTCATCAAACATTGGATAATTATTGATGAATTATGGTTTGTTGATATCATTGGTTGACAAAGTGGATTCTACTAGCTCGAGGGATTTGAACGAACTGACCCACAATGAACTGGACACAAGTAAACCAACCAGTATAATGAGATGGGACAGGGATGAGCTCTCTGACAAGGAAAGTTTGAACAAATGGTGAAACATGGGCCTGTTTGAACTTGGTTTGAACCCATGTTACTCCCAAGAAAAGGATCGCAAAAGACATCATTCGCTCGCAAAATATATTTATGAAACGTCAGGCAGGGGTCATCATTGCTTGTAGTCCGAGTTGTTGGGGTAGCATATTCAGCTCTTTGGTCATTCAATCAGCATCTCTTTTTTGTGCTCATTCAAAATATCCAGCATGATCTGGTTTTCGGTGCTGTCAACAATCATTTTCCATTTCCAACTGGTCAGTACATGGATGCCACATTTAACAAGTCATTTTGTTCAGCTCCCAATCGGTCATCAAACAGATACTGCCCCCATTCTTCACTCATACTGAGTGGTTGAAGGGTCGCAACCTCACTGGCGAACGGAAAATGCTAATGTCACTTCCAGTTTGGTTCAAAATTGCCAGAGAATTCCAAAAGGTTTCAGAGTGTTTGACCAAGCAATAGGGACAAAAACATGCCACTTCAGGAATTTCTTTGATGATGATGATGATGATGATGATGATGATGATGATGATGAATGATGAATGATGATGATGTTAATGTCATTGAGTTTCTTTGATTTTGTTGTTTAGCGTAGTTTTTTTTTTTCCAACACCAGTCATCCCATCAGCTCGCAGGAGTGTTCGGATTTCTGGTTGATGTTGCACGAGGCAGAGCTTCGAATCAAGAAACTTGAGAAAGAAGCGCCTCGACACCGACACCGGTAGAAATGGGGACGGATGGCCTTCTTTTGTTGGCTGACATGGGCTGAAAATTTGAAAAAAAACATGGAAAGAAACCGCGTAACAATGCTTGGATGGTTGAAAACCTTCATATTTTCTCACCATGAAAATTACTATTTGAGGGGTATACTGGTATACCGTATTCTTGGAGATGCATATGATCATATGAGTGTTTACTGTTGTAGCCGACTTTGTGACCTCCGAGGTTCTGGTTACTAAAGGGGAATCATCTCAAGAATAGAAAACATGTGAACTCTTATCAGACGCGGATTTCAAGACATATTCTCTAGGTTGCCCAGGTAGCGGCGTGGCAGATGAGTCTCAAAATACGACAGCTTCAGGCATTCCAAACACCATTTCATGGCACTTGATGGAATATGATGATTGATCATATACCAGGAACCTCCAACGTCATTTAAATTTATGTACCTAAATCAAGAAGTCGTCACTTAAATCACCTTTTCGTGACATAAAAATGTGCCCCGAGCACAATTCTGCAAATCGAGCACTTTTGCTTTTAACAACGCATTCAAAGAAACGCTGCAGCCTGCTGCCTACCTTTTCTGAGTCGTGGCCGCTTGTCATGAAATGTGTGCCAATCACAAGGGATGAACACCTTTTTCAAGACCCAAATGCTCGCAAACGTAGCGCAAAAAATGTGCAAAAAGGGCGCAAATCGGCGAAACAAATTCAAACGAGCGCAAATCCCAAAACACGTTACTTCTAGACCCCCAAGGATTTGTCTGTTTGTTTGCACACCCCGATGCAACTCGGAGAGAAAAGTGCAACACCACAGCTTGTGAAGATCTGTGACGAGCATATGTTTCAAAACAAGCACTTTTTTCCGTCACGGGCAGAAAACCTGTGTTTTAGGGCATGAACTTAACGTCATGTATTTACGTTGCTTTGGAGGTCTTGCATTTTCGTTTGAGAACCGCTAATGAAGCATGGGCGTTTTGTTCATCAACAAAATGGAGGTATGACCTGCAGGGGATGAACAGGGGACCGTTGCCAGACAAGAATAGGTCAGACTCAATGAAACAGGCCAACCCCGGCAAGCAATACCTTCAAAGAAAAGAAGTCAACAAAATGAATGGGTTTGTCTCAGAAATCGGAACCTCAACATGTCGGAATTTCCCCATCAAATCATCATTTTCCCTACTACGAATATTGTAATAAATTGGGGTCGACTGCTGGTGCATTTTGATGACGATTCATTGGCCTCTCCACACAGTCGGATGGTTGAAACTCACTCCGGCGTTTCGCGGGACAATTCAATCTACGGATTAAGTGACTTATCTAAGAATCAAAGGGCTTCAAACGATATTATTCTGTGTAACATGATCAGGTTAATGTGTCATGTTTTGTTGTTTCGACGTTCTGTTTTTTTGCTTGGCCAGGGTAGATGAGAGGGTGGCAGTATGTAGCAGTACCCAACCGGCAACTGAAATGGCTGTGAAACAAAAAAACACTTATCTCCGGCATGCTTTAGTATATAACAACCACCCAACAGAACGATTTTTCATCAACAAGAGCCAGGGGCGTTATCCAGTTGATTGAGTAACACTGGTTACTGGTAACAACCAAGCGAGAATATAGGTCTGTTTGAGGGTACCTTGTTAGTCTAGTCCTGAACAGTGCAATACTCATTGGTTGAGAGAACAGTGACCAGAATGTGTTGAGTCCAGCTAAAAAAAACATATCCCTTATCATTGGCTTGCCTTTCCAGAGAAAACACATATGTACAGGAGATCGAAGCATACACATGGTAGATACAATGAACTAGATACGTATGACATGCTACTGTGTAAAATGTGTATGTACAGGGGGCCTCATATATACAGTATATCAGTATATCTACAGAAGTGTATGTATTGTACCCATTACATATATGATCATATATGATTGATTGTATATATATATATATATGATTATATATGTATATATATAATATATGCATTTACATTTACAGAAATACATGTATGGATGAATTAGAATGACCTTGCTGTGACGTCACTGGAATGATGGTGAATGCAAATAATCCCCAAATTGACCGCAAGTTTCAGCCGGATTGGTCCCATGGAAAAACTCCCATTCACGTTGATCAATCTTCATCATTCCCATTATAACCCTTGTTGATCCCTATTGATGATGATGAAGAGGGATTTATTACACAATAGGGATGGTACTATAATGGTGATCCGAAAATCATGATGATTATATTGTAAAAAATAGCCTTTTTTGGGGTTTTCACTAAAGAAACCCCATGTCCATAGTTTTTCTCGTCCAACATGACCGATCATTTCATGGCGTCGCTTAGGCGGTCAATTTGTACGATGACGAATTCCAGCTAAGTTCCATCGGTCGGGGGCTTGGCTCGGGATTTGACCATGATGGTCATGGGGATTGACAGATTGGATAGACGGGTGAATGATAGAATATATCTAGGGTGATGATAGAACCAAATGATGTGATGATATCAGAGGATATCATGGGGCATATCATGTGGAGATGCATGATGTAGATACATGTACATACATGCAGATCATATATGGAGTGGGGCTCAACAAATTGAGACACCCCCTTTCGGTCTATCAAAGGATTTTGGTGAGATTTAACTGGCAATCGTGGGGCTTTCACCGAACAGCTAGCAATTTCGAGGATTGTATAAGCAATGACTGGAGGTCTCAATGAAGAAGGGATCGAGAAAATATCGCAAATCTATCCTTGAGGGATCAAACTATAAGTATACCATATTGTCCCAGTGATGGTTTCATCATGTTTCATCCCCCTAGATGTACCGTTTTACCATGATTTCTGGTTTGTGTTTGATACCAAGCAGCTCCGTGGAAAATGGTCAAGCAGCTCCTCCAAGGTAAGCCAAAGATGGCTAAGAAATCCAAACTTTACCGAACAAGTATGGAAACATATGGGAAACATATGAGAACTACCGGAAAATAATTTATAAATGATGGTTAAGACTAACAGTTCGCCATGGAAGCCATGGCCCATTTATAGATAGTAACGTGGTGATTTACCTATTTTTTAGATGGTGGTTTTCCATGGCGAACTGTTAAATATCCAGAGGGTATAAATTGAGGTTTATCGTTGGGAAGATTATCGAACTTACTGGTGGATTTTCCAGCTATGTTCGATAACACGGGTAGTGAATTCTGTTGACGCGACAAAAAGCGTTGAACCCACTGAGCACAGGCAGTTGTCCAGCAAGATATTCCGGGAGCATGGCCAACCAGAAAGGGGTGGAAATCCAAGAATAAAGATTCGTGTTTGATACCACCCTGTTTTAATCTGTTTTGGGTATTCCTAGGTGCCACATCTCTATCTCATTTATCCCCTCTGGTAAACTAACATAGCTAGTGAAAATTGCCATAGAAAGTTCGTGGATTGTCCCATTAAAAATGGTGATTTCCCATAGTTATGTAACAGTTTACCAGAGGGTATCCCATTTGTTTGCTACTTGCCAATCACCAAAAGGATCCTCCATGGTGCTGTCGCAGGCGGCTCCAAACGCTTGGAGATCTTCCGGGAAGCAATGCGATGCTACTGTCAGGACACGTGGGACATCCTGGGACAAAAGGACCCGTGTTTGAGATATTTTTTGGGGTCCCTTGTTCATTTTGCTTATTTTTGGTTGACAATCATAATTTGAAATTACAAAATGCTAAGGCACAAGGTCTTCACTTAAATTCAAACCGGGATTACATTATGCATGATTTGGGTGTGTTTGAACATGGGGTATGAAAATGCGCTTTTTAAGCCTCAAAGTCACGGGGGTCCTATTTTCAGACAAACCCATATATTGTCCATTGACATGTTGATAACACCATTTTGTTTGCACACATTATATAACTTTTCCACGGTATGTCTCCGATACATTTCTAGACTTGCGTGGCTCTTCTATCGAACAATGTTTGCACGTAGTACAATGCAAATTATCCTGGCATGGTAGAATCATATATATATACACATTCATATTCATATGTATGCATACAGTACATAAACAAATATGTGTGACCATGTTTTGTGATATGTTTTTTCATGATACACAATTAGTGTTGTTTACATGTATATGCAAATCTACAATATTGTATGTAATCTACTATATACTTTTCTTTTTCCAAACAAGAGATCAACCCTGTTCGTAGATCTGCCCCATGTATGGATGGTTTATCGTGCCTTTCAACCTGACTAGAATGACTTGTAAGCTGTTTACAATGACAATCACTGATATATATATATATATACATATTTACAGATGTATACACATATATGTTTAACACCATTCCTATTTGCATGTATTACACTTGATTATACTGATATGTCAACAGTATAATCTTTGCATACGATAGTTATATGCATTTGACTTTCGTAAGATGCATGCCGATTGCACACAGTTTCGATAAATCATATGCTTGTTATGAAGATCTATTTTGTTAATATTTTATATATACACATGATTTTTCTATGTCTACATATATCTATGTCTACGTCTACATATATATATTATGTCTATATCTATATGCATGTGCAATACAAATATATGTTGGTAGCACATGTATTTGTACCAGCCAAGTTTCACTTACATGCACTGTACCATCAAACAACCATTAAATTTTGGTCGTTTGGGTTTTCTGCCCGTTTCAGAAAATAATGGTAGTTCTGCCCGATTTGGGCCATTTCTGCCCGATCTCAACTTTTTCTGGCCGGTCTTATTTCCACACGTGGAGTCTCTTGCCACATCACGTCAAACCGCCCAACCTTCAGCAATTCCTGCCTAAGTACAAACATTTTTGTCTTGTTATATAAAGCAGGGGGTGACATGACAACCGTGAACATTTTCCAATGTGATCTTCGTGTTGCCAACATCCCCAGCCTCAGTCAGCCATGCCAAAGAAAATCATCTTCAGATATGGAGGTTTCCTAAAATGGGGGTACCCTAAAATGGATGGTTTATAATGGGAAGCACTATTAAAGTAGATGATTTAGGGGTACCCCCATTTTAGGAAACCCCCATATGCACAATTGAAAAGCACTTCTATACCCTCTGCTCAAATGTAGAACAGGGCCTCATGAAGAATTTCATCCACTAAGGGTGTTGAACAGCATCCCAAGAATGGCTACAGCTATGCGGTCAGCAATCCACCTCTTGGTGTGTCTGCGAATGGCTGACCCACTCTGCTTAATCAAAAGAATTTTGCTGTTTTAACCCAGCTTTGCGGCGATAAAATACTTTTGCCAAAACACATCAGGGCAGAAATCCTGCTTTGCGGCTTTTTGCGGGTATTTGCGTGCTGCTTGCGGGTTTTTGCGCCCGTTTTGCGGGGTAGTTTAAGGTCCCGAAAAAACCGAAAATTGACGATTTGCTGTTTTACTGGGAGTTGTGGTCCCAAATCATCACCAAACATGCGGCGTGAATACGTGTGAATCATACGTGTTTTACATTTCTGCTTTGGTGTTGTGAACAACGCCAATTAAATAGTTGTATGCGTGAAGTCACACAAACACAAACACACACACACACACACCTGTGGTACAGCTTTGCGAGCCAGAATCTGAACAACAAACTTCATACAGCATTGAGATTGATGCCAATTGGTATCCAATCCCTGAACAATGCACCAACCCTGCAAAGAATTAAGAAAAAAGAAAAGGCAGAGCGGGGGCTCAGGCCTGAAACTACAGGCCCGCATGGATTTAAACACGTCAGGGGTCAATCAGAGCTACGAGTCTAGCTATGGTGCATGAAAGTGAAGTTATGGGATGGGAAACCACAGAAACACACAGAAAATTTCAGTTCAGCCATTTTGGGTCGTTTGGGTTGAATTGCCCGATCTGACCCCAAAATATGTCAATCGGCTAAAAACAGGGTCATTGACCAAAACAACATTTTTTTTTTGCTCGATTGCTGGTCCAAGGATAGTTTAGTGCTTGGTTACATATATATATATACACATGTATTCCATATTTATCTCCTATTATTGATTCACTCTAAATGTATACATACATATATATATATATATATACTGTCAAACATGGATTTGGCATTGTATGTATTTTGTGTCTATTCACTTCTAATTACAAATGTATATTCGATGTATTTCTAGATTTCTTCCCGGGTTAGCGCTGCCGTTTGGAAGAACGGCGGCATCCAGGAGCATTGTGCCACTGGCAGATCGGACTTTGGAGCGGAGGCTATGGGGAATTGTGAGGATCTGGACGGTACGGCCATTTTTTGGTGGATTGATGGAGATGTTTTTCGGTTCAAACAATGGCGAATTGGATGCAGCCTCTGGTAAATTCACAGTTTGACCCATTTGGATCACCATGGATCACCCAATTTTTAGTGGAAACTCATCTTCCAACCCCGATTGAATGCCAGTGTTAATTTACCAGAAGGAAAATGGGTATGTTGAGCCAACATACTGGGATTGATATAGTCGTTGGAATTTAAGTGTTGGTATTGTTATGCTGGGGTATGAATGGGCTATGAATGGGGGGGTCATTTTTATGTTGGATCTACTCAGGCAAGCGATTGTTCTGCGAGGGAACCTGGCCTTCACGCAAGGCGAATGATATCGTGGCGCTGTGGCGTTGGGGGAACCCGAAACTATCATCCTAAAAAAATTGTTTGGTAATGAAACATGGTCTGCTGGAAAATTCACTGGATTGGTTTAAGGGAAAATCTACAGGAAACCATGTTTTTTCCCATCAAATATAGAGGTTTCCTGTAATTTTTCCCTTAAACCAATCCAGTGAAAAATTGTTCATTCATATAGTTCAACGATTTTCCAATTTAGATACCCGGTTTTGGTGGATTTCCCAGCTAGCCATGTTTGATGACACCGGAGGGTATCGTCAATAGGGAAACCAATGGTCATTTTGGTTTCCCTGTTGGAGGAAACCCCAAAACAAGTATTGAATTAACCAAGGTAGATGCGGATATGAGTTGCTGTAATTTGGGATATCAATTACTGTAGCAAATGGGGTTTCTTCATGGGGCAGCACCTTTCCCATCTTTCGAATTGCCCCAAAAACCGAAGGAACATTTGACGGGACGGAATTTCTTTGGAGATGTCATTTCAGTATCAGAGGTATGCATGCGATCATCAACAGTTTTCTGACTGTTGTTTGAACCCCAATGGGTTTCTCAATGAGAATAGATGACAGTTTCTCATGTTCCCTACCCTCCATTGACATCAGTGACATGATTGTTTCAACATCCACCGTTTTTGTCGATGATTTTCCCAACTATAAACCTCCATTTATACCCTCCGGTAACCAAGCGTGGCAATGGGAAAATCCCCTGTGGAGGTTTTAATGGGAAGATTGAAAATTGTCTATAAATAATGGATTTTCCAACCAGCCACGTTTGATGACACCGGAGGGTATAAACCTCCATTTGTAGATGATGTTCCCATCTTTTCTCATACCCTCTGGTAAACATACAAAAAAATATGGGAAAATCACCATGCTATTAATGGAAAAATCCACGCCATTTCTATGGCAATTTTCCATAGTTATGTCCGGAGGGTATATGTCCATACTTTCTCGTTTTGGGATGTCCCAGCCCATTGTCTTTACAGGCAACGTAAGTGTGCTGCTGAACAGAAGGGGGAGCATTTTGAAGGGGGAAAATATGAGAAAAGCACCGGATTGTGGCGGGGTACCCTATTTTCGGATACACAAATATTGGATTTATTTAGTAAACACTGAAAACAATGTCGACACATGGTTTCTGAATATGTATAAATGATTGTGGTTCCCTCTGGTTTCTTCATCGATCTGATGATCCAAGATGTCCCATTTACATCATCCCATAAAATCCCAAAGAATGGATCCCCTGACGGAACCCAGCATTCCAAAGGATCTTAAATCCACGTTTTTGTGGTTATCTGCCAGTTTTTTTGGATGCAGTTCCAGTTGATAAGTGGATATAGTAGCTGCAGAGCAATGTACAGATATACATATATATATAAGGCAATACATATATATAATACAATATACATATATATTATATTATATATATAATACAATATATATATAAAATATAGTGTATATATATATGTATATTATACATAAAACATATTATATATTATATATTATATATATAATATATTATATATATTATATATATTATATATATTATATATATTATATATATATTATATATTATATATATTATATATTATATATATTATATATATATTATATATTATATATATTATATATATTATATATATTATATATATTATATATATTATATATATTATATATATTATATATTATATATATTATATATATCATATATATTATATATATTATATATTATATATTATATATTATATATTATATATTATATATTATATATTATATATTATACATTATTTATTATGTATTATATATTTTGTATCATTTTGTGCAGTCCAGGGTGCCTGTATGGATTGTTGCAACTAACATTTGTGGGTGTTGCTTGTGGGTGATGCTGGCTGTGTTGAGCTGCGGTTCGCCTTCCGTTCCCCACGCAGGCACCCCAGCATTCTCTTTCTTGTTTTCTCAATTATCGTTCACCAGATTTACTCTTTACTGAAAACATAATTTTTCAAACAACATTTGCCATTTCTTTTCCACACGTTTTTGTTTTGTCCCTCCCAGTATTGTATGCAGTAATCAAAATTCGGTTACATTATAACTATGTGCGTTTGTGTTAATCTTGCTTCAGTGCATAAAAACTCACTTTGCCCAAACATTGTATGCAACAGGAAAAACGTTTCGTTCACCATCCAACGTGTTTGCATGTTAGCCAGTTCTCATTGAAAACTTTGTTTGTATTCCGTTTGCTCATTTTCAGCTGTTGCTTTCTCCAATTGTGGAGGAAAGACTCGCACAATATGAGTTGGTTTTGACTTCCATCATCACAGTTTGCAGTGTCTTTTGTGGAAATGTTTCAAACGCACGTCGGCACATATGAAATCCGAAAGGTTCATGGCGACTGTTATCACAGTTTCTATCCAATGATTAGTCAGGTTGCCATAGTTTTTTGTAGAATGCGCCTGGTTTCATGATGGAAACTGCAATTCGTCATGGCCACACGCTGCGGTTGCCGGAAGTAAAGCCCTTGGCGTGCATTTGGGTGAATCTTGGTGGATTGAAAAATGTGAACTCTAAAACGTGAATTCTTCGAGTGTTAGTTGAGACAGTTGAGATATGTAGGATTATGATTTTTGTGGCAACTGTTTGCGAAATGGATTGGTGGGGCAAATTTGTATGCTTTGAACTTTGAGGTATCTGCGACGCAGGACGGCATAGATGAGGCCTCATGTATCAACGGAACACGCCGCTCACATACACACAAAACGCACACACTTGCACGGTTTATCATACAACACTTTTCCTGAAACAAAGTAGACAAATCAATAACCAAGGAGATGGGAAGTAATGTTTCAAACAGGAAATTTATTGTTTTTTTGTTTATTACTATAGATTTTGTTTCTCGACTGGTGCAGTTGGAAGCGTGGCTGGTGAACGCACGGCTGGAGGGCATCTTGGTGCAGTCGGAGGAGGCATGGCACACCTTTCACCATTTTCACCTGAGAATCTGTGTGGTTTGTTTTTGGTCGCACTGATTCACCTGTTATGTGTGGATTCGGGAGTGACTTGTGTCCATGATGAGCATGAACTTGGTTCAAAGATGCCAAAAACCGTCAAAAAACAATAATACCCAACCAAAAACAATTGCATGATGTCCTATGTTTGCCCTATGTTTTACCATGCATTTCAAAAAACCCGTGAGATCCTTGCCACTGGGCGGCAACTCGGAGATCAGGCCTTCAGCAGGCTTCGCCAGTTCTGCATTTGACTTGCATGACATGTGTTACGGTACATGTGCATGGTTGGCCCAGAAAAAAAGTCATTGAACATCACTTTATTGTGAAAATTGTAGCATCAGTTGCTCTTGTTGCACAGCTCTTCTTGTCTCCACTTGTTGAGGAGAGATGTTTTTGGGTTTCGGCAAATTTTGTTGTGGAAGGTTTGCTGCATCATTGCTCTCAGCATCAGTTGAGCAGTTGCCTTGGCATAGGAACTGAGATCTGCGATTACCTGAAAAGATGCAAAGATTTGATTCGTAGAAGTTGAGCATCATGCATGGTTGATGTCATGAAACCGTTTGATCTGGGTTAGTCAGTCTGCAAATAGAGTACCTTTCTCATTTTGAGGTTTGCAAGAAGAGCCCAGATTGATGCAATTCATACAGGCGAGGACAGCAGTTCAACAGGCTTTCAGGTAGCGGACTGGTGGCAACACGGTCCGCATTCTTCCTCTGCAGGAATACAGATCCAGTACATCGTTCGGAACTGATTCTTCATTGAACCGATTCACTAGCTATACTATATGCATACAGTATACAAATATCATGCTTCTTGCAAGTCGATTTGCTGCTATTGACGGAATATTGAATGAATACCGCAGAAACCCTGCAGCTCTGAGGATTTGTCAGCGAATTGTCTGACTGACACAGCAGCAGTCACGGACTCAGACTTCAAGCAAAACTATTTCAAAAGCAGACAGTACACACTGCAAGTTGGTCTGTGAGATGACCCAAAAATTGAAGGGTGGGTGCTCTTGTCATGTGACCTTCACTTTTAATCAGCAGATCGACCAGGTTGACTCAGGTTGACTCAGGTTGACTCAGGTTGACTCAGGTTGACTCAGGTTGACTCAGGTTGTGGGTTGTCTGGTTGAGTTAAAAAAAACACATGATCACAAGCAGTTGCTCAAAACTGCCTGGGTCCCAGGCAGCACTGGCAGAGTGCTTGGCTTGGATTCGGGAACATTTTGGCGGTCATGTCTTGAGGCTGCGACTGACAGCCCCTATTGGGAGCTGCCTGACTTGTAGCTCAACTGATTCTATCGATTTATATACCTGGATACACAGTTCATTTCTTCAAGATGATCAGCCAGTTTCACCTGTTTTTCACTTTCACTGACTTTTGACTGTGTGGCAGGTCATTGCGCCTGTCGAGAAATGACATTGGTCCTTCAGGTGCAGAGGCGCCTCTCTGAGCCTCTCCGAGTGGAGCTGCAAGACTCTGCAAGGTCCACTGGATTCCGACAGCTGCAGGATGTCGCGTTGAAATTCTTTCCACTGGATGGAGCTGTTGGCGGCGAGCAAAGGAAGGAGCATTGACCCCAGCAGTTGCCATTGCAGGATCTCTGTTTCCAATGCAACTGGGCTGGAGTGCTGCAACTCTAAGGTATGATTTGGATCTCTCTGAAAACCCGTTCTCTCCCCAGCAATAGTTTTGGAACCATTGCGGAGAACCATGCAGTGCTGGAGCGGTCCATGTACTTGTGATACCTTTGTACCCAGGCTGGGTGACCTTGGAGTGAGCTTGCTGGCAAGAGCAGTCCAAAGAAGAGACTGTCATGCAGCTCTTGCCCCAGTATATAGCTGGAAGCATTCTAGCAGTTTGTTTACCAGCACAGTGTAGATTCGCTGTGATCTTTTCTGCCGAGCCTAATTGAATTGGTGCTATTGAATTTACTTTCCCATCACTTCCTGGAAGGAATGATGAAGTGTGGACGGATTCAAAGTCTGCTTGCACCTCTGATGGATTTTGCCAAGGTTTTGCAGCTCCGGAAGGTCGGATGTGGTGCAGAGGGTGCTGCTCTGAGTGTTGTGAGACTTTCGCTGACGCCAGTAACATCCCGTGACTGTCAGTGCAGGTGGCACAATGGATGAATCAAACTGAGGTTGCAGATCTTTGACCCAGTGCTTTCAAACCTTGAAGGTGTGAGTCCGGAGTGTCAAAAGTAACTATGCACCATGGCTTTCTACATGACCTGTTGCCAACAAATGGCTTGCCTTTGTGTTTGCCAGGGGCTGGACCTAAGTCATGACCTCAATTTGAGTGCGAAATGGTACATCTTGACCATGCCGCAGTCTCAAATGTTTTCCCTACTCTTCTTTGTGTACATGTTGTCCAGGTCAGAATGACATTCCAGAGGCTGAAGTGACTGCATTGGTTCAATGCTTAGATTTATGATTTTGACGCAAAGAAGCTCGCGGCCTTCAGTAGAATTTGTGCAGTGCCTTGTGCTTTGAGGCAGCGAAGTTGCCAAGAAGCTCACGCTTTGCCTTGCCAGGCACAGATGCGCCTGTGAGTCGCCTATGAAATCCTATCAAATCCTGTCAGATCCTATCGGATTTTCAGATCTTCGGTTTTCAAATTCAGCTGCACCCAGACACTTCGTTGCAGGACTCAGCCAAATATCAAGTGTCACAGTCGCAGTCGCGGCAGTCCCAGCGGTTTCCTCTGACGTCAAGGCCAGGAATGGGACCAATGTGTTGACCGACTCAGATTCTGCCAGATTCTGACCGTTGAAAGTCAGCACCCCAGGATTCCAAGGCGACTGGAGCGATATCAAGGGCTCAGGTGCGGGATCTCACTGTCTCAACATGCAAACTTTCGTAGAAGTTTGTCGAACTCCAGATGATATTGGAAAGATGTTCATTCAATTTCATTCATTTTTATTTGATTTTCCATTGTTCATCCATGATTCTTCCATATTTTATCCCCTTTGATTTTCGAGAAATGTGCTTCATCTCAGCTTGTGATTTGGTTGGTCATCGATGGTCATCGTTGGTCATCAACCGCAGCTGTGCTCAGGCTGCCTTGGAACGCGCACGACTGGCTCTAGGGAAGGACAGATCATCCTGGCGTGGCACCAAGGTTGTAGCGTCCGCGACATTTCAGTTTGTTCAAGAATGCGTTATACCTGGTATACCCGGTATGCCCAAAATGGCCATATCATGCTATTTGAATGTTTTTGATATGGAAAAGCCAAAGGAAGCGATGATGAAGCATTTGATTTTAGGGAATGCTCCACTTTCATCGACTTTCTTTTAATCACCAGGGATTACACGTGAAATTTGAAGCGCCTTCTGAGGTCACCTGGCTCGATTTCTGCAGGTGCAGGGCCTGCAGGCGGCTTCTTCGTTGTTATGTCAAGATGTACTGAGGATGCTGTGATACCGCCAATTTTCAGCCATTTTAGTGGGGACACTGTTGAACATGGCTGATAAACCATGCAAAAAAAACATATTTTGGAAAGGGGTTCCAACATTTTGAGACGACCCTTTGTGAAGTGGCAGGTGCGCGTCTCCCTCATGCTCCTCAGCCTTCTCAGGTGATGGGGATGTTTGTTGTAGACACATGTCGACAAGGGACAAAGATGAAGATTCGTTGAAGCTCTCCTGACACTGGTCAGGTGGGGATCATGGAGTCTGACCCCATGGGTCCGACCATATCTGCATCTTTCATCCCTGCCATCCCTGAGTCCAAAGCTCGGCACATGCAGAGGATGTCCAGACAATGGTTTCGGTGTCACTTGATAAACACATGGCGTCAAGGCAGCGGTTGCCTGATCAAAGGACATCAGCAAAAGCACAGGCAAGGTATTGCAACGGGCAGAAGAGTATTGCTGAAGTTTTGAACATGTATTGCTTTTGATTTAGGTGAGACACAGCTCCTAGATGCTCTCAGTGGGGTTGTTGTCAGGCAGTCCTAGATCGTGCGCGCCTTGTCTTATCCTCCAAGACAATGAGACAAGGCAGCTTGCAAGCTACTTTGCAGGCCCCTGGGCAAGAGCAGCTCATGCCAATGCCCCCCATGACCCCAATGGCCCCAAAGCCCCCCATCCGGGTGGAGGTTGCAGCAGATCTGTCAGCAGATCTGTCAGGGGCAGTGATGCCTCATCTACCTTCAAAACAAGGGGCAACCTTACAGTTGCGGAAGGAAGTTGAGGTGCCACAACTGCCACAAGCAAGGGATGGAGTGATGCAAACACCACTGTCAAAGCCCATGGTGGTGCCGCAACCGAAGCAAATGGCGCCAACAGCTTCAGAGCTTGGCGTTCCTCAGGAAGGACAAAGGCCGCAAAGTTCACAAAGCTCAGATAGCTCGAGCTGCAAGTCACCAGCCTTCGATCGGGCGCTTGGGGAAGTTGCGAGTCTGCAACAGGCTCTCGGCCAACTGGCAGGAGGCCTTGGGTTGGCAGCCAGATCGCCATCTTTATCGCTGTCGGATGAGAACGAGCCTGATGCAGAGGCCCTGGCGATGCCTGAGCGAACTGTTCGGCTGGAGCGAGAGGTGGCTGAGCTGAGGGAGGACGTGCGTCGGATTGAGCACACTGTTTCATCCTTGCAGGTGGAGCCCGAACAGGAGGATGGAATCGAAGCTGTGCCGGCTCGGGACTGGGCGGAGAAGATCAAACCCAGGGAAAACGAAGATTTGAAGCCTGAAAACGGAACCCTGGCCCTTGACGAGGAGGACATGTGCTCCATGCCAAGCATTGCATCTTTGAAAGCGGAGAAGGATATGAGAGAATCTGATTTCCCCTTGTCTCCGAAATCTCCCAAAGCCCCACCAAAGGGCAAAGGCAAAGGCAAGGGTCCACCTTTGCCTGGCAAAGCTTCGCCCCAGAAGCCCGAAGGAAGTGCCAGTGCCAAGGCGAGCCCAGGGCCGGCAGCACAAGCGGCCGAGGCCCAGGCTGTTGATTCATTGGCTCCACCAGGTCCACCCCCAGCTACCAAGGGAAAAGGAAAGGCCAAAGGTGCGAAGGGAGGATCCAAAGGGGGGAAAGGCCCACCTCCACCTGCTAAAGGACCACCCCCAAAGGCCCCAGCTGCGAAGGCGGCTCCCAAGTCAGCAGCAAAAGCTGAGAGTAAGGCACCCTTTCACAAAAAGTTGTACTGGAAACAGGTTGACATTGCAGATGCTGAAGGTACCATCTTCAGTCAGGAGAGTAGAGCCAGATCGAACACATGCAGTGCCATTGACTTCAACGCGCTTTCCAAGATTCTGGAAGCTGAGAAGACAAAGGGTTCTCAGCTTCAGCGCCGGTCTTCTGGCGTTTTGAGCAAAGCTCAAATGCGGAATATTGGAACAAAGGTCTTAAGTGATCACCGAGCTCGGAATATCGCCATTGTTTTGAAGCGCATGCCCACAAGCACAACAGACCTTGTGCATGTTTTGAGCAGCTTGCGGTGGGAGGATGACCGCATCAGCAGTGATGACTTGGAACAGATTTTGGAAGCAATTCCGACGCATGACGAGGCCAAGAAGCTGCGGGAACATAGCGCTCCAGAAGATTGCCAAAAGCTGCGCGATGTTGAACAAATGGTGATGCCCTTGACCCTTTTGAGCAGAGCTTCAGCCAGAGTTCGTGTACTTTGCATTGCTCGCAATGCACGATTACACTTCAAATCAACTATGAGGAGTTTGGCGCGAATTCGGGCTGCCTGTTTGGCAATCCAGAGATCTGGCATGCTCCGAAATGTCATGCTCTTGGCACTGGAGCTTGGCAACTTCGTCAACCATGGGGATTCCAAGAAAGGAGCAAAGGCTATTGCCATCAGCTCCCTGTTGGCCCTCCGAGATTTCAAATTTAGCGAGGGCATTTCCATGCTACACTTCCTGTGCGCATCAGTGATGCGTTCGGATGCCAATGCCAATGCAGCACAAATCCTTCAGAAAGAGCTGGATACTCAGAGGATGATTCCGATTGCAGATATTGCACCTGGAGTCTTGGAAAGATCTTAGGTCCCTTAGCTGGCAACAAACATCAACAACAAACTGTGCTCAGTGTGCGATGCAAAGGTTACTGCCAGCAGAGAGGATAGCAAAGATGCAGGCCACTCTGCCCAGTTTGGTGAAGGGTGCATTGGGTGCATTGGTTCAGTATTGCTCAAAACTAAAGACCTCGAAGATCCATCGTAAAGATGGCCAAAGATACTACTGAGTTAGTACTGTATAGATTTGGTTCAGCACAATTGTCCAGAGATCTATGGATGTCTCATTGCAGAAGTTGTGCTTTCGAGGTTCAGGGGCTTTCCGCTGCGATGAAGTCTTTTACTCGCGACCTGGATACGATCAAATCAGAGTGCAGGGCACCCAACAGCTGAAAAGGTGTATGCTATCCACAGAAGTCAGCATGCTTTGGCCTTAAAAAATGGACATGCGTTTGGTCTGGTGCACTTTTCCTTTTTGCATTCTTTGATGTGCTGAAGTCTTCTGAGGCCAAAACTATTTGGCAGAGTATGAAGGCAAATATGGGGCCAGCCTTTGATAGAGAGAGAGAGACTCTAATTCAGCAAAGAATGAATTCACACGGCCAAGACTCTTCAAGGGTGCCTGTTTGAAGAAAGCGTGTTGTAGCCATTCGCCACCTCCTTTCACCAAGCTGCTGAAACGGAAGCAGGTGCGGATACAGCCGCAGCGGAGTCGGATGGTGAGGAGGATGCAAAGGACCGCCAGAATGATTCCCTTCCTATATTGATTGAACATCCACCATTTAAGATTCTCTTCCTGTTGAGACCTGATTATTCTTTGCGTGCCGCACTTTGTGCACATGCAGGAGTTTGGGCAGGAGCTGGCAGAGGTTCCGTGCAGCACTTCTGTACAAACTGCACGATCCACCTCGTTGCATCAGATAGGTGGTTTTCAGCATCCGCTAGGTGCAAGCTGCAGCTGCAGCCGCAGCTTGTGACATGCTGGACAGCCCACTGAAGACCCAAAGAGAAGATGAAGACGCAACCCGCTGGGTAGAGGACCACCTGCCGTATGTGTGTCAAGAATGTCAACCATGAATCGGGATGGCAGAATACTTCCTGTTTTTTTTTGCACCCATTTTTAGGTATACCCCATCTAGAGGATGTTTTATCGTACTGCTTTCAAAAGAATCTTTATCCAAGAATCAAAGCGGCCGATATGTAGCAGGTGTCATGTTTCTAAAAACCACAATATCCTCAGCAGACTTTCTGTTCAAAGACTTTGCTGCCAATCAACGAATCATCAAAACGATCCTCTAATTTTCCAAGTTTCGCTGTATGTTCACTCTTGATGATCTAAGGATCATTGGTAATCATCAACTTTGTCAATTAGTCAACCCCTTTGGTTCAGTTGAAGGAATGGGAACCTTAGATCTGTTCAGTTTTTTTGTTCTGCGAGGATGTCATGAAGATCCGCGGCTCTGCCCAGCGCCGTCTGCATTGTATGAGGTGCCAGTGCCTGGAAGGGTTTACTAGTTCCATCATCGAAACCAAACTACCAGCCCAGAGGGGGGGGCTCAAAAATTGAACAGATACAACTGATACAACAGTTGCATGTAGTTGAGGAGTCCCCCCTGCTACTTTGACACAGCTCCCCTTATCCATTGGAAAGTGGCGAGATTGAAAGACAACTCTAGCAGTAGCAGCGGAAAACAATGGTGCGTGGCAGGCGTATTCTGGAGAAGCTTTGCAATCTTTTGAAAGCGGACATGGATTCCACCGCAGTGCAGGCAGGGTATGGCAGGGCAATGTGCGGAAAAGGTAGCATTCAGGAAGCAGAGTGTGGCTGCAAGCATTCGCATGCAGATTTGATTGAGCGAAAACATCACAAGTTAACACCCCTGAAATAAACATGGAAGCCGAAAACTACGATTTCCAACAGGATCTGTTTTTGGGGTTCTGGTTCAACTGGGAAGAAGTCCATGCTATACAAACCTGTTTTTGGTTCCTGGTGAAGGACAGAATTCTCATTGTTTTCTGCCTTGCAGGTGCATGCTACCCTGCGATTTTGCGGTGTCATGCTACCCAGGGCATCTTCGTCAGAGGTGCCCCTGCGAGAGGTGTAGCAGTTTACGCAAGGCTAACAGCTTCGGGCTTTAAGGCGGCCTTAGGGCCTTTCCATACCTTTTCTTTTGAGAGCAAATACATTGAGGCTTGAAAGCACAGTCTGGATCTCTTACCATCGACTCGCTCAGTCCTCTCGAGCCATTTCAAAATATGAGATTGAGCAGTAGAGGCAGCAATGAGCTGGGAACTCAACCCGCTGCTCTGAAACTTGGAGAACCTGCACAGCAGTTCCACAAACATAAGGCTATCCTTCCCTTGATTGCTGCAAATGTTTGCAGATGAGCAGGAGCAAAATTCTTGAAAGATGGATATGTCATAGCCGCTAGGGGGGTATGGTGTCATGGTGCTCAAATTGACCAGTAGCATTGGATTGACCAGATTGAAAATATACCTGAATCATGAGTGAACATAGTGTGACATAGTGGACTTCTGCTCGCATTTTGAGTTGTAACATCTTTGCGAAACTCCGAAGTCTCCTTCCTTTCCGGCCCGCTTTGTGCAGCCATGGTGAAGAGTCGCTTTTCGTCGCTCGATGTCCGCGCCATGGTGTCTTGGATCACGACATGGCCACCATAGCTGTGAAACTCACACGATAAAACTTGACGCGTCTCTCACCGCGCCATGGGTCAGGTCAACTCGATTCGGCCATCTGCAGTGGGCTGCAAGTTAACCAACATCTATGACATCAATTCGAAGGTATATCTGCTAAAACTGCAGAGAAAAGGCAAGACTAATGGCCGGTCAATGTGTTGTGATTGTGGATGGGCAGTGATAGCTCGGATTCCCCAAAGACTTGGGACAAATTTGAAACGGTGGTCTCGGTTCATCAGGGGTTCGGCACACTTGTAGCAGCCAGTTCTATCCGTTCGCTTCCATGATGAATCCATAAGCGGAAGATCTAGAACATCTGACATCAATTTCGTCAAACTCAAGGAGGGGTACTGCTTCCACGGCAAGACATATTCCCTCAAAAATGCAGGGAATTCAATTCAAAACTGTTCTATGCCAAAAAGACATCAAAGAGGGGACTTGAAATGATTTGAAATGATTTATTGCAATTTTGGCGCTTCAACCAGCGACAGGCTTTAGATGTTTGTTGCTCTTGGAGAGTGGAGTTCGCTTTCACCTCACAGAGTACCAAAGAGACAAATCCTTCATTCCATCGAACTACACCATGAAGCTCAGAAAACATTTGCGAAACAGGCGCTTGACAAGCATCACGCAATTGGGTGCTGACCGAGCCATCGATATTCAATTTGGTCATGGTGAGACTGCTTTTCATTTGATTCTGGAGATTTATGTCAGTGGCAATTTGATTTTGACGGACCATGAATACCAGATTTTGGCACTGCTTCGGGTGCACAACGACCAGGAAACCAAGGTGGCGCTGCGTCAGGTCTATCCCATTGGGAAAGCCACAGGGCTGCTGAAGGTTCCAATCGCTGAGTTCTCCGATGCCATTGTGGATCTGTTGGATTTGGCTGATGCTCGGGCTGAGAACCAGGAAGTAAAGGAACTGGAGCTGGGAGACGAACGGGCCGCCAAGGAGAAGAAGAAAGGTGGGGTCTTCCATTGTCTTCAGAAATGACCAATAGGAATAGGGCGAAAATGGAGAAAACGATACGATATAGATAAGTCTCAGTTTTTTGGGCGCTGAATGTGCTATTGAGATTATCCCCCACCATGATATGTGTGAGTAATATGTGTATCACTATAGGATTTTAATAGCTTTTCCCATGATTTAGGGTTTTGGGTTGGGCTCAAGGGCGCCTCGGGCACCTTGGTGGCACCAGGCGGCGACTCAGCCTTTGCTAAACGCTCCAAGAAGGTACAGCACAGCGCCATGCCGGTGATTGCCTTGCTGCATAAACTGGCTCCGTTCGCGGACCCGGTGCTGTGTGCCAACTGTGTGGCCAAAATCTATAAATCCAACGGCAAGGCGTTGCCAAATCCCTTCAAACTCACCATTGAAGATATGTCCTTCGAAGAATTGGTTGAGCTGGAGCAAAATGCTGCGGAGCTCCTCTTGGAAACCTTGAAGAGTGTGTCAAGACCTGATGACCTGGGTGGAGGAAGCATGCCGGAGTTGGAGCGAGAGGAGGATCTCCAGGAGGACCAGGATGAGGAAGATGAAGATGATGGTCCCAATGGTCCCAATGGTCCCAATGGTCCCAATGGTCCCAATGGTCCAAGCGCCAAGGAGGAAGCCGAGCCCGAAAAGAGCAGTGCTCCCCCGGAAGCTGGAGCTCCCATTGTCCCTGGCTGGATCGTCCGCAAGAGAGTGGGAGCTGCCCAAGCTGAGCCCACCTTTGCGAACGAAGAGTTTTGTGCAGTGGAACCTACTGTGGCAGATCCAGAGTTGCTGGTGGCTTTTCCAAGTTTCCACCGTTGCGTCGATGAGTTCTACACCCAGCTGGAAGAGAATAAGGCGGTGGAGTTAAAAGCTCAGCATGCACAGAATGTCCTGGCACGAGTGGATCGAATTCGGGCGGATCAGGGCCGGAGACTGCAGGAGCTGGAGGCTGAACAACAAGCTTCAGAACGCAAGGCCAGCCTCATTGAGACAAATGTGGAGTTGGTAGATCGAGCTCTAGCCATGTTGAATGCCATGGTGGCTTCGCAAGTAGATTGGACTGAGATTTGGCGGGAAGTGAAGCGACAGCAAAGGATGGGACATCCAATTGCAGAGCATATCCACTCCCTGAATTTGGAGCAAAATGAGTTTAAGCTCCTTTTGGCAGATCCAGAAGAACAGGTTGATGAAGAGGGTACTGAAGATCGGCCCATGGAGGTCGTCTCGTTGGATTTGAACTTGTCAGCTCATGCCAATGTTGCGCGGCTTCATGCTCGAAGAAAGGAGACTAGAGAGAAGACCTCCAGGACTTGAAACTATTAGTGGTTTGAAATTGACACATTCCAAGAATGCAGGGTTTGACAGGATTGCAGGTAATGTGGTAAGGTGGTAAACCCAATGATGTCCCACCATTTGGAGGTGGTGTATACAATCCATGTATGGTCATATTGGGGATGGTTTATTAGTGGTTTAAATTTATGGTGAACCCGGTGAACCCTAGCCTCAAACGATGAAATCCTACTGACTCCTGCAGGACCCAAACTCACGCAGAGGCTGCAATCAAGAGTGCTGAGCGAAAGGCCCATCAAGATATGCAAAAGTTTGACCTGAAGCAAACAATTCGCCGTGTGCGTCAGAACTGGTGGTTTGAGAAGTACATTTGGTTTATATCATCAGAGACACTTGGCAGACCTTCTTGCTCCCAATTCTCCAGATGCAACATATTTTCGGAGCATATTCGTTCTCCGAGTTTCAGTGTTTCAGTAACACGCTTGGCTCCAAGGAATTATTTGGTCATCTCTGGCCATGATGCGATCCAAACGGAGCAACTCTTCTTGAAGCACGTGGGTCCAAACGATGCCTTTGTGCAAGCTGATGTAGCTGGTGCACGCACTTGCTTTGTGCGCAATCCCTCAGGCACTTGTTCACTTGTCATTGATTCAACAAACATCCTTTCTTACCCTGTGAGTCGTTTCTTATTTTGCAAGATTATGGAAGAGTGGCAGAGCCTCCCCAGCTGTGGATAAGCAGCCATTGATGTAGCAAGATCGGAATGGCTTTCTCAAATTGAAGGTCCCCAGTAGAAATTATGGAACAAATCTGAAACTGTTCGAACTTCTGGAATCTTTGGTTCCGGCTCTCAAACGTATGTTCAAGTACGGTTTTGACTCAGTCCCCCCATGTCTATCCATATCGGAATTGTCAAGATCCGAAATTCGTGGATTTCTGGACAACATCCCTATTTTTGATGGAGTTCAAACCTTATAAATGATGGACTTCAATCCCCATTTTTCTCTATGTTTCCATCATCTTTCCATTATTGGACTCTCCAGGTGGAGAAGTGCCTCCAGCGACGTTGCGCGAAGCCGGGACATTGGCCTTGTGTCACAGCAGCGCTTGGGATAAACAGATCGTCATCTCTGCATGGTGGGTGCCACTTCACCAGGTGACCCGAGGCGGGGGGTCAAAACTGGGGACAGTAAGGACCTGCGAAATTGATTCTGTTTAGTAGTTACACATACTTAAACACTCTTGAACATCGCTTTTCTGATGTACTGTCCATAATTTCGAGCCTTTCATCCAAGCGGTGGAAAGATGTGTTAGTTTCGTTTTTCCTTTTTCTGCGGCTGATTTTTTAGGATATGCTTCCGCATGCTTCTGCCAAGCAGTGGAAGGTATGCCGCCCGAAGGCGACCATCATTTGATCGACGATTTCTATATCACTGGCCGGCGCAACTTCATGCCGCCCTTGCACCTTGAGCCGGGCCCCCAGGGCCCCCCTGGGCCCCCGGTTCGCGGTAGCTGTTCCACGCGACACCAGCTGCTCCAGTTTGCACTAAGGATGGGCATGACAGTTTTGTTCCAAGTTTCCGAACAAAGTTGCCAAGAGCGCCACAAGGCTTGGCAGGGTCAACTTCGCTGCATCAAAGGACCGAGGATGGCAGAGGAAGTACTTGAGCAGATCCTTTCGTTTGCAGAACTGGAACAAGTCCAGTGTTTCGGAGTTGAAACATTCCTGGGATTTCAAAACCTTAGTTTCTATTTTGTGGTGGCTTGTGGTCCTGGGCAGGGAGAGCGGAAAAGCAGATACTTGGAAGCCATGGCCAACCAGGATGAGAAGGACAGAAGAGTTTTGTTTGGTCTAGAAAACCTTCTTTCCTCCCATGGTTTCAGGAGGAGTTGGTAGAGATTGAAACTGACGAGAAAGAGAATGATGATGCAGCAGAACATGGTGATATCCATGGGGAAAATGAAGAGAGCTCCTTGTCTCAACTCGGGCGATGGGATCTTTCAACTTCCCCTAGCAGGATATCTTGAGCTTTCCTCAAACTAAATCTGCACAGTGCAAAGTCACCAAGTCGCCCGAAGTATCAAAAAAAACCAGGTAGTTCCCAGACCATCAACGCATTTACATCGCAGAGGTGCCAGTGGTGAGCAAGCTGAAGCAGAGCAGGAAGCGGAAGCCAATGAATCGGAAATGGAGCCCATGGAGCCGAAGGAAACAGAGGATGCCAACGATGCCGATGCCGCAAAAGACGTGGACAAAGGAGGCAAGGTGCGCCTCTCAAAAGCGGAGCGCAGGTGGGGGGCGTAGATTCAGGTGATATTCGGAAGCGTCAAAAAGTTTTGTTCGGCTTGGTGATGGCGGATGTTTTGGTGCAGTGTTCAATGAATTTCAATGATATTTTCCGGCACTGCGGCCAGGCGCCAGAGGAAAGATGGAGAAGATCAAGACTGTGTCGAGGTAGACGAGTCCTTGGTTTGGGGATGGCTGGTTTTCACTCCACTCGTCGCAAAGTTAAATCCTGACGCATGAAAGGCTTGTAAACACGGTATTCAGTACATTTGAAACCGCCCTGCTCGAGTTTTAGCCGAAGCTTGAAACACAAAGGCAGCCTCAGCACGTAACAAAGCGTTCCTGCATTTTTTCTTTCCTTTGGTAGGACACGGATGTTGTAGTCTGACGCTTTGCCCCTCAACAGACTAGTTACTGTAAGTGTCGTAACAGATTGTTGTTTCCAACGCGTCCTGTCGAATCGTGGTTGAACGCTGACAGGTTGACACTTCCAAAGCCAAGCCTGGAAAGACTGCCAAAGGGAGCCTCTGGCATGTTTCGCAGGTAGATCAACAAGCCAGTTGGGAAGCCACCCGGTTCCAGGCCATCCCAGGCACCTTTGCCAAGAGGGCAAAGATCAAAGGCGCACAGATCAGTTGGATGACCAGCGAGTGCTTTCTGTGAGAGCTGCTTTGACCACGGCAATCAAACAGAGGCGAAGAAGATCAAAGAGAAGTATGCAGATCAGGTTGGGCCATCGGCATTTGAGGCCACATCAAAATTTTTTGAGAAGAAGTGAACCAGGAATCACATTGAATCACCTCTTCAAGAAAGTTGGACATACTCACTGGGGGCAGTGACAGGTGGCCACTCCCAAATGTGAAGTGATTAGGACGAGGAAGAGCGAGAGCTTCGACTTGCTCTTCTTGGCAGTGCGATCCCCAACAAATGTGGATCACAGGATTGGCCAGGGAGGGGGCCCCAAGTCTCATTGCTTCCCAGGTCGGGTCACCAAGCGAGCAGGAGGTCAGAAGTGCACACAACACCAGTGCTGGAACAACACCAGTGCTGGAAACATCTCACTCTTCTCTCTACCTAGTTTCACACAGGCTTTTGCATTGACAGGTGTGGAAGGCTCCGAAACTCCAGCCTCCGGGTGTGTGTCTGAGTTCTGTGCCATGCAGGAAGTCTTGCAGAACGGTCAAAGATTCAGATGATCTCAGCTGATTTGCTCTCTTTGAGCCATGGCCCAAAATGCTGACCGCAAATGTCAGGGGAACTGGCGGTACGGAGCTTCTTCCCCCTGCGCAGGCCGCGGGTGGCAGTGCACGCCAGTGAATGGCCATACCCCAAAATGGGTTTGGTAAAGAAACGAATGGACTGTCCTGGGACCTGCCAGGCCTCAACAGGAGCTACAGGTGATGAGGATGCCAAGGCGGAAGAGAACAGCCGCGGTGTAGAGATTCTTGTCCCAGGTGATAGCCAGGGGGATCCCCCCTTCACACAAAGCCACAAAAGTCTTCAGGCTCTTTCCTCTCATTTTTGGTTGGAAGTTTTCCTTAACCGCAGTGGAAGCTGCAGCAAATCATCCCAGTCTGCAGTAGTCCTGACTAGTCTGCACCTCGAGGATTTGAAAGGAACCGCTGCTGATGCTGGTAGGCCTGGAGATTTGTACCATTCATTCTCATTCGTTTTTCCATCCATATTTGATCCGTTTTCAGAGATTGCAGCATCACAGGAAGCGGCAGAAGCCTGCGTTGGGGACTTGCCATTGATGTTTGAACCATATTTGGGGATGCCACACAAAGGTGGCATAGATTCTTTTGGAGAAAGTTTGGACACACTGAGGCCTAACAAGCGAGAAGGGGAGGCCTGGGATTTTAGAGAATTTCTACAGGGGTCTTGAGTTATGTCGCATCTTCATGTTGAAGTCGCATCGTCACTGGCGCCTACCGTACGAAACAGCTTTTTTCTTAATCTTAGCAATAG
>BGPT01000524.1:112556-131839 GCA_003297045.1 Symbiodinium sp. clade C Y103 | reverse complement strand
ACTTCAGCGTCGTGATGTGACTTGGCTTTTTCGTGGCGCCCGCCACACATGATGTGCCTTTTGCGGCGTGATGTGACTTAAGTCGAGTTCTCGTATGAATTTCTAGCATCGTGACCGTCTGTGTTTTTTCGATGCCGCGTTTGAAGACATGGTGCACTGAGCTTCAGCTGCCTGGCTTCGCAGGTTTTGAAAGCAGGTTGTGACGCAGATGGAGGTTCAGTTGATGCGCCTGGCTTCCCAGTTGGTTTTATTCGCCGCACCCTGTGGTGTCCAAAAAAAACTGGAGCGTAGCACAGGTGTCCTCCGCCGCAGTTGGATTTGCTGACTGGTCATCCGCAGCCAGAGGACTGCGGTCTCTCAGGGTTTCAATCTGGTTTCGTCTACAGACTAGAAATATTGCTGCGTCTGCAACTACCGGACCATCTTGGCAGTTTTCTTTTCCCCAATTAGTTTACTGTTAGGGGTTCTCAAAGCTAAAGTGTGTCCGCCTTGCTGTTGGATGCCGTGTTCGCCTTGCCGAGGCCTTGTCTCCTTGTCTCCCAGCTTGTCTCCCAGCTTGTCTCCCAGCTTGTCTACCTTCTTGTCTCCCTTCTTGTTCCCGAGGCCCTGTCTCCCAGCTTGTCTCCCAGCTTGTCTTCCAGCTTGTCTCCCTTCTTGTTTCCCTTCTTGTTTCCCTCTGGTGGATGCTGTGTCTGCCTTCCCAAGGCCTTGTCTCCCTTCTTGTCTCTTTTCCTGTCTTCCTTCTTCATTTCCTTTTCTTTTTCTGTATTCATTTCCTTCGTCATTTCCTTCGTCATTTCCTTCTTCATTTCTTTCTTCATTTCTTTCTTGTCTTCGGTCTTGTCTTCCTTTTTTCTTTGCTCTCTTTTTTTGCTTCCTTTTTTTGTTGCTTTGTCTGCCTTGTCTCCGGGACCTAATGCAAAATATTTCGCAATTCCTGTTGTGGTTGTTTCATGGTCATTTCATGTGCTTGACCGTGTTCCCCAAAACATTTTTGGTATCCAACCACTGTTTGGGGTCTTCGGTGGTGTAATCACATGGTTGTTGGTACCAGCCATGGCAAATATTCAAACCGCCACTGGGCAGGATGAGGTGCTTTGCGCGATTCCAATGGTTGCTCCATACTGTTCCTTGGGAGGCCAGGTGAATCACAGTGATGTCTCCAATCAGAAGCAGTGGCTCTGTCGTTGTTGCATTGTTTTCGATTAAACATTTGGAATGAACACAGATCCAACTTGTGGCTTGAATCCTTTCAACATCATTTCATATCTCAGTTTTGAAGATTCAAGCACTCTTAAAAGTAAAAGTGCCTTCATTTCGTAACAGCAAAGTCTTTCTAAGCTGTGGGCAAGGTCCCTATCATCTTCGCATCAAGCTCACGCACAAATCCCCAGTCAGCTTGTGATTTCACAAGAGAAGTGTGCTGCGTGTCATATCGATTTGATGCCACACTGACTTGAGGGAGCCAACAATAAATTGGTGGCTAAAGAGAGAATGTGAAGAAGTTGCTAGTCCGCCTCCACTTCGAGGACTTGACTTGCTGCAGTCAGTTTGGCTCAAGGACGCATTGCTGAGAACTTAAAGAACCTCCATCTGCGACCATGATGCGTCGAAAAAAGACGATTGAAAATCTTCAAATGCTGGAATCTGTCCCTGTCTTTGTGTCCTTCCTGACCGTTGGTGCAGGATGCGGATTTCTCTTGATCAACGCACTCTTTAATGCAATGGCCAACGAGGAACTCTTGCAGAAAGATGGAAAGACGTATGGTCAGTTTTCCATCATTCAGGGGTCAGTAGGCCTGTCCACAGGTTTGCTTTATGCTTTCTGGAACATTTGGTGTCCACATTGTATGACCATGAGACAAGAGCAGATCGGGGTAACCACGCTGATTGCTCTGAATGTGGTGGCCTTTCTGATTTTATCTACTTTCTGGTCTGTGGGGGCTCCTGACTACCCCGTTTTTGTGGGGGCAGCGGTTGCAGCGCAATTCATCGGGAACTTTACGATCTATTTACTCTTCCCAATGGTGGCCACCTACTATGCTGGTTGGTTGGTAGCACCAGTTCGTGCTGGAACAGATGTGTCCAGCTTGGTCACGAGCTTGATAGGGCAAGCGGAAAACCCACACCCTGGGTCTGGTGATCTGACCTTCTCAATTTCCACACTATTCNTCCAGCTTGGTCACGAGCTTGATAGGGCAAGCGGAAAACCCACACCCTGGGTCTGGTGATCTGACCTTCTCAATTTCCACACTATTCTTCATCTATGCGGTGTTTTCGCTTTGCGGTCTACTTGCTTGGTCCAGCATCATGTACTTTGGCACGGGACTTCGGTACGAGGTCGACAAAGAAGAAGGGACGGTAACACTTTCTGAGAGTGAAGATGAGTCGGATGACTCCCAAACCATGGGGTCAGATTCAGAGGAGGTGAGAGAGGCAATGATCAGAAAGTCCAAGAGGGCCTACTGCTTGGAAGGCTTTGCATGTCCGCGGAAGCTGATGTTACCAGTGATTTTGGCTACTCTGAGCCAAGTGGCACAATGGGGAATCGCTGCTTCCCTAGGGCAGATTGGTGCTGCCATGACCGACCCTGATTCCTGTCATGGATCCCACGGGAAAAGGATCTACAGATTGTCTCTCACAAGCTCAATGATTGCAGTCCCGGTGGGCTCCCTTTTGTCCACAGCTGTGGCCTGCCCACGGCTTCTTTTCAATATCTTAAGTGCCATCCAGATTGCATCAGCAGTCTTTATTGCAGATTGTGCTTTGGGACTCTTCTCAGCGTGTGGCCCTCAGACTTGTGGGGTGTCAGCTTGTGATATTGAGCTTGGGTCAGGTATTTGCTTGAAAGCCTCCGTTTAGATTAGTTGTGAAACTAAGGTCAGCCGACTTCTGGAAGTCAGAGCTTGGCGGTGAGGTCTACATTGTTTGCTTTGCCCTAGTTGGTGGTCTTGAGGGCTACCTCTTGACCATGGCATACCGGTACATTGGAGATGCAGAAGACGTGCCGGGTATCAGACGCCAGAGTGCAAGCCGTTTGCTGAGCTTGCTTGGCGTGCTTGCTGTAAATCCAATTTCCTTTGGACTGGGATTTGCGATTGACAAAGGGTCAGTCCACTGCAGAGACATTTGATTCTCATTGGCCAAGAGACTTACGCAATCGTAGCATAGGCTAGCTCTCAGTATCTTCGGCTGCTGTAGAGACGGTCGTCAATTCAATTCCATCGTTTTGCAAATACAATCCGTGTAACTTCCGACTCTGGCAATCGGTATTGCGGTTGTCAAAAAGGCTGCCAGACTCAGTGGAATGCGATTGCGTGCACTGAATCTTCCATGAATTGTCCTGGAACTCATCCGCCTCCAAGGCCTGGAAACCAAAGAAAGGGTCAAGCGGCGCGGCACTGCCTAAAGATTTTTGAGGAACAGGTCAGCGCTAACAAAAGGGGGTATGGCCATGGCCATGTATATGGTCATGGCTCAAACTCTGATGGAATTGGATGCAATTGGAATTGGATACAGAAAATCGCTGAAGTTTGTGTTTTTTTTCCAGCCCATTTTCAGATCCACGATTCTGCCTTTGGGCACGTCTTTTCTTGCTGGTCCTCCTTGAAGCCAGTCTGATGTGGTGCATCTTTCCCTGGTCCTGGCTACGCCTGTGAGCTGTTCTGTTTCTGTGAATTCTTGGATGTTGAATCATCAACTGAAACGCAGCTACTGTCAGAGGTTTGTTTGACGACTTCAAACTATTATTCAGGAGTGTTGGCGTCCCCCCCGGACAAAACAGCTTCAGAAAAATCACCAAACAGCTTATCTGGTCTGCTCAGATGGAACGAAGAAGCTGGAAGCTGCTGGTGCAGGCCCCACATTGATTCAGTTGGGGAATTTCCATAGTGTAGGTAATGGAAACTGCCTCATTTGTAGATGATTTTCCCATTTCAATGATTTTAAATGGCCATTCAGTTGGGGGATTTCCAGCTAGCCATGTTTGACTACCGGATGGTATAAATAACCCCTTTTCTGTGAACTCCATTTTCACCTCTCTATATTTTGGGGCTGGGACAGGCTATCCCAGAGCAGGAGCCGACACAACTTATGACAAGGCCTCAGGAGCATCACTGAAGTGCCTTTTCGTTGCTTGAAGAGTGGACGTGACTATCTTTTTTTCTGCAGACGCAGAGTTTAGTTTTTTCTGGAAACAAAGTAAAGCACCTGATAAGAACCGTTTCGTTTTTCAAGACTGAGGTGTGGCAGCTGCAAAATGTCAATGCCAGGGTTGCAGAAGTTGCAACAGCAACTACGGTGACTGGGCACTATGGTCACAAGGAAGTATATTGCGGGAATGGGATGTACATGGTATTTTCAGGTCTTGGTCCTATCGCACTTTGGTTTCCAAGATTGACTCCACTTTGCTTGCGACCAAGGAAGGAAAAACTCAAAGAAAGTAGCAAGGATCGCGAGAAGCTTTCAGCCAATCAATCGAAGCCCAAGCAGAAGCCACAGAAAGCGAAGAAATGAGCTGCGGCGATGCGGCGATGAAGTTTGGTGTACATAGGTTGTTGCGGTAGGGGAAAAGGACAAACCTCCTAAAATCCAGGAGGTAACGATGCCCAATCCCCTGCAACTGGACAGGACATGGAGTTCAGGGCCATGAGCTTGTGATTCAACATCATTCAATGGTATGTCACCCAAGAAGCTGCCTCTTGTTTGAGCTTGTCATGTTGACCCTGCTCTGTGAGTGATGCAGTCTTGAGGACTAGGGCCTAGGGGGGTGGACTTCCACTCCAAAGACTAGTGTCAAGGGAAAAGGCCTTTGCAGATGTGAAAACAGAAACCTTGCAGTCTCAAGAGCTCCCGGGAGGGCTGATCTTCTGAAGCTTCTGTAGAAGGACTGCATTGGACTTGACAAAAGCGCGCAAAGGCGGACCTTATCAAGTCTCTGGCTGGATGACTCCCCAAAGCTGATATACTTGCTCCGACAGTCAGTTTGGCTCAAGGACTCATTGCTGAGAATCCAAAGAACCGCAATCTGCGCCCATGATGCGTTGAAAAAAGACGATTGACAATCTTCAAATGCTGGAATCTGGTCGTGTCTTTGTGACCTTCCTGACTGTCGGTGCAGGATGCGGAGTTCTTTTGGTTGGTGGGCTCTTTAATGCTATGGCCAACGAGGAACTCTTGCAAAAAGATGGAAAGACATATGGTCAGTTTTCGATTATTCAGGGTTTAGTGGGCCTGACCACAGGTTTGTTTTATGCTTTCTGGAACATTTGGTGTCCCCATTGTATGACCATGAGACAAGAGCAGATCGGGGTAACCACACTGATTGCTCTGAATGTGGTAGCCTTCATTGTTCTAGCCACTTCCTGGTCTGTAGGGGCTCCTGTCTACCCTGTTTTCGTGGGCGCAGTGGTTGCCGGGTTTATCAGCGTAAACTTTACGATTTATTTGCTCTTCCCAATGGTGGCCACCTACTATGCTGGTTGGTTGGTGGCAACAGTTCGTGCCGGAACAGATGTGTCCAGCTTGGTCACGAGCTTGATAGGGCAAGCGGAAAACCCACACCCTGGGTCTGGTGATCTGACCTTCTCAATTTCCACACTATTCNTCCAGCTTGGTCACGAGCTTGATAGGGCAAGCGGAAAACCCACACCCTGGGTCTGGTGATCTGACCTTCTCAATTTCCACACTATTCTTCATCTATGCGATGTTTTCGCTTTGCGGTCTACTTGCTTGGTCCAGCATCATGTACTTTGGCACGGGACTTCGGTACGAGGTCGACAAAGAAGAAGGGACAGTAACACTTTCTGAGAGTGAAGATGAGTCGGATGACTCGGGATCAGACTCAGATGAAGCGAGAGATGTAATGGTAGGAAAGTCCAAAAGGGCATATTGCTTGGAAGGCTTTGCATGTCCGCGGAAGCTGGTGTTACCAGTGATTTTGGCTACTCTGAGCCAAGTGGCACAATGGGGAATCGCTGTTCCCCTAGGGCAGATTGGTGCTGCCATGACCGACCCTGATTCCTGTCATGGATCCCACGGGAAAAGGATCTACAGATTGTCTCTCACAAGCTCAATGATTGCAGTCCCGGTGGGCTCCCTTTTGTCCACAGCTGTGGCCTGCCCACGGCTTCTTTTCACTATCTTAAGTGCCATCCAGATTGCATCAGCAGTCTTTATTGCAGATTGCGCTTTGGGACTCTTCTCAGCGTGTGGCCCTCAGACTTGTGGGGTGTCAGCTTGTGATATTGAGCTTTTGTCAGGTATTTGCTTGAAAAGCCTTCGTTTAGATTAGTTGTGAACTAAGGTCAGCCGACTTCTGGAAGTCAGAGCTTGGCGGTGAGGTCTACATCGTTTGCTTTGCCCTAGTTGGTGGTCTTGAGGGGTTCCTTCTGACTCAGGCATACCGGTACATTGGAGATGCAGAAGACGTGCCAGGTATCAGACGCCAGAGTGCAAGCCGTTTGCTGAGCTTGCTTGGCGTGCTTGCTGTAAATCCAATTTCCCTTGGACTGGGATTTGCGATTGACAAAGGGTCAGTCCACTGCAGAGATATCAGATCTCTGATTTGATTTCCAATGGAAATGAGCTGCTGCGATGTCGCGATGGGGCGATGAAGTCTTGTACATAGGTTGTTTCCCTGGGCGGAAAGGACAAGGCCTCCTAAATTCAGGAGGTATTGGTTCCCAATCCCCTTATCCCCTGCATCAATTGCTGATTGTCAAGGAAAAAACGGCTTCGCAGACATGAAAGCAGAAACTTTGTGTCAACAGCTCTCAGGGATTGAAATTTGATCTTCAGTTTTGTTCAGAAGTTTTGAAAGAATCAAACTTTGATTGTTTTGATCACCTTTGCATGACATTTGTATCGTCATGGACACGAGATCCCTGGAGGTCCCAACAGACATAGAGGCCCTCCTGTCCAACCTCTCTGAGTTCACCAAGGCGCGCCGCCTCGGGCTGGTGATTCAAAAGGATCAAGCTATCCGCATATGGAGCGATATGATTTGATATCATGTATAATATATGACAACTATCTCTGACTGTGACATTTTCTGCATCTCAAGTGCATGAGGTTTATGGGTTGGGTCGAGCGACTGCTTGCGGGTGCTGGCTGGCTGCAGGAATTGTCTTGGGGTTTCGCCTGTCCTTACCACTGCGGCCCATCAGGATTCCCCTTGCTCATTACTGGATTTCTTCTTGGACTTCTCACGGGGATTGGACTTTTCCTGGGGGTTGCGTGGTTTCTTCTTCAGGGCCAGGTCTCCTTTCCCAGTCATCCTGTTCCATCTTCAGCCAGATCTCCTCAGCACCGCTCTTCTGCTGGTCTTCACCTTCGTTCCAGACTGAGGGGCTATTTATCTGTGGATGAGTAACGGCCTCATCATTCGCCTGAAAGAGCTTTCCAAACAGGCAGATCAGTTACAGGTTGCAGCTGTAGATCTTGCTGAGGCAGTTGCGGAGGTTCTTACTCCAGGGGCATACGGAGATTGGGTGCTGGTGGACGACTCCTTTCCTCCGCTTCCTCCTGCTGAGTTTCAGGCGTTGAAGGTGCTGCAAAAGCACAAGGGTCTAGAGGACGGCATTCCTGAGATTCCTGAGGAGTGTGTGAGGCAAGCAGCTAGGGCTCTGACAGGATCACCTGAAGAGGTTTTGGAGAGAGCCAGATCCGCCTACGCAGCAGGCTTCTTTGCAATCATCGCTCTCCTCACGGAGACTCCATACACCAAGGACGAGCAGAAATCTGAGGAGGGCCACAAGCATTGGGTGATCCTCTACAGGAAGACCCCAGCAATCAGCCGACGTGTTACGTCGCGCAAGTGCCTCGAGTGTGCGATTACAGTTGAGGTCGATCCAGTTTGGCAGGGGTTCGACAGTGTTACTGAGCTCACCATTTTCTGTGCAGGCGCCGGGATTGAGGTGCCAAGGCTGGAAAAATGGATAAGTCTCGCATAAAGTATGCGGCCACAGATGACCCTTCTCTTTTGGTGTGGAGAGTTCCAGCCGCATTGACAGTGGAAGGGTCTCAGGATGTTTCAACATTTGTGCTGCCTTTGATGTCCAGGGCGGGTGGACTTTTGGTTTCCGTCCCGGACAAAGTTTTGTCAACGGATGTTTTGCTTGACGCAATGCTCAAGAGGAACCCGGTTTGATTGGTCCCTCGAGAGAATTCAATGCTCAATTGATGATGGAGGAGGAGGCTAGTGCTGAAGTGGTGGATTTGGACCGCTCTGTCCTTTTTCAAGCTGTCGATCTTGATGACTCAGCTTTGCAAGCCATGCATGAGTATGACCCGGCAATTGACTCTGGTGTGAACATCATTCCATATGTGCCTGATGAACCAAATGCTTTGCCAAAGCTGTTGCCGGTGATTCCTTTGATTCAGGAGTGGATTGAGATTGTGGCTACGGAGAGGGTGAATTTTTATTCAGCTCGAGAAGAGCAGGCACAGCAGGCACCCACTCCTTCCACCAAAAAGGCGGCTCAGAAGAAAGCTGCTCGGCCGACTCTCAATGCCCTGGCTTCTCAAATGATGGTTATGCAGCAACAATTGCAAGCCGTTTTGGCGCAACAAGATCTACTTGCGAGCGGGGGTGGCGCATTAGCTGGCTCTGCCGATCGTGCACACGAGCTACCCAATGGCTCTGCGCTGCCCAAAGTCCCAGCTCTTTCTGCTGGGTGCTCAGGTGGTATGCCCCCAAAGACTGCAGCATCGCTCCTTGGTCCACCGCCACGGACAAAGGCAGTTCAGCAAGTGGATGTCCCAGATGTGGATCAAGCAGTTCCTCCCATTCAAGGTTCCTATGTATCTGGTGGAGAAGGCCCCATGGTGTCAGCGCTGACGCAACAAAGTGCAGCGATTACCCAGTTGGTTGCACATCTCACAAGTGGCGACCCTATGTCAGACCTGGCGGCAAGTTCTTCAAGTTCAGGCATGAGTTTGAATACAAAGGGCGTCGCTCGCAGAGAGAAGATGCAAAGCGATCTGGCACAGCGCACATCGAGCTACTTCTTGCAGATTCAGCAACAGCTGTACAAGAGGATGAATCCAAGCAGGGCAGTGCCCAAGTCTGCGGCAGAACTGGCTCACCAGAATTGCAAGGAGACGGGATTGGTCATGTGGATCCTGTCCCATGCAGTAGATGCAGCTGCTCAAGAAGATTTTCATGGGACCCGGGAGTACCTGGCTTTGCTGGTTGCAGCGCTGGAGCAATCTGCTCTGGACGGCGGGTGGGGAGTGGCCTATGTGTTGTCGCTGATGGAGGAGCCGCCACAGCAGATCTTCGCAGATCGCTTGACTCCAATGGCAGCGACAGGGCGCCCATTTGCGCCATTGGTTCCTCCAAGTTGGGCGGCAGTGGCGTTGAGTTACATGAAGGAGCTGGAAGTTCTGACAACAAGGAAGACAGAAATCAAAGGCCCCTCTGCCTCAACACCAAAAGCCCAGCAGCCTGCTGGGGATCCGGGGCAGCCAGCAAGCCCCAAACGCAAACCCAGGTTTCCCAAGAAGCCAAAAGCAGGGGCAGAATCGCCCTGAATCATGACTCTGATGCTGACATAGCTTGCGTGGAATTCAAGGATGGTGTTTCCCAGGTTTTTGACACTGCCCCGGAAGTTCAAGCGTCTAGTGGTGGTGGTGATGGCCTGCGAAGTGGTGAGGCTCATCCTTTTACATTTCAAAATTCAGATGATGGTCCCTCTAAAGATCCTGGAACTTTTCAGATGTCATATCCGAAGTGGTGTGCAAATCTGGTGGCTATGGTTTTGAGGAGTCGGACCCCTTTTTCAGCGTTTTTGCATGAGTCCATTCGTATGCTTCGAGGGTGCCCGCAAGGCCCTTCGACACCGGCCTTTTTCCCTGTGCCTGGTCTGAATGTGGGCCAGTTTGACAGGATGCCTTCAACCTTGTCATCTTCTCGCAGGAGACAGATTCATTTGCAGCGGGCTGTACATGTTGTTTGCATGGCGCTCAATTTTTGGCATGCTGGCGGTAGGTGGATTTCAGGTGGCGAGCTGAGGAGGAAGCCCAACTCTGAGCACAGATTTTTGTATAGGAGGGTGGCTTCTCTTATTAGGTCGGACGGCCTGGCTGAATCATTTCCTATGTGCAAGTCGGGACGCAAACATCCTGAATTGATTGCAAGGTTGACCGAGCTGTCAAATTTGCTCACAATGCATGGAGGAGGAGCACATGCCTCGTACGAGCGAGGTTTCAGTGGGATGTCTGTCCCAGTCAACAATGAGGTTGCACCTGAGCTGACCCCCTTCAAGGACTTGGATGCTAGCAGATTGAAGTTATATGGATCTGGTCATTGGGATGTGACTCCGTGGCTAGCAGATGATCTGGTGATGGCCTATAGGGAGCCTCGCAGTCTTTTGGCGGATTTACCGCTTGGGAGTCATCCAATTTGCAGGGATTCGGAGGAGGAAGTTGCAAAACTTGCCCGCCTTTGGGACCAAGCAGGTTTGTTGAGACTCCACCGGTGCCATAGACCTCAAGGCTCTTTGGTTAAAGTTTTCAACTGCTTCAAGAATGTTGACTTCGACCGCCAGATAGGCGACAGGAGAGGCCAGAACTCTCTCGAATGCAGGGTTGCAGGACCTAGCAAAGACCTTCCGGCGGGAGCAGATGTCATGGACTTACAGGTATCAATTGGCCGTCAGAAGGCAGTGCTGGTAGTTTCTGACCGGAAGGACTACTATCACCAATTGTGGTGCACGACTGCAAGATCACAAAGCAATGCAGTGGGCCCTTCTGTCCACAAGGAATTGCTCCGTGATACGAAGGCGTATTCGGCCTTCATGCTGCAGTCTTCACTGGCAAAGAGAGCTCACAGAGAAGTTCGTGGAGATGACCTTCATAGTTTTTCTTTACATCCTGGTGAGTCTCCCTATGGCGAGTACCTACCCTCTGACAACCTATGGGTGTGCTTTGCGTCAGTTCTGCAGGGGGATCATGCAGGGGTGGAGATAGCCACTTCGGCTCATGAACAATGGCTGCAGTATTACAACTTGCTGGATGAGCATAGTCGTCTTGTTGCATCCCGCAGCTTGAGGTCCAGTTCTTTGCTTCAAGGTCTGGTCATTGACGACTACTTTGCAGTCAGTGTGGAGGAGGTCTCTACAAAAAACTGTGATAGCACTGCGGCCGGTTGTTACAATCGAAGTCAGCAGGCTTATTCATCTGCGAAACTGCTGGGCTCACCAGACAAGGATGTGGTGGGCAGCAACGAAGGCAAAGTGGTTGGTGCTTTCATCAACTCTTCGGAGAGAGCCCTGTCAAGAGGGGTTTGCACAGTTGGTGCACCTCCTATGAAGCGAGTTGCTCTTTCTTTCATTACTCTTCAATTATGCTGCTTGCCATACACAACAGATGTTCTACATTTGTGTCTGGTTGGAGGTTGGGTTTCTGTGCTTTCATACAGGCGGCCCTTGATGTCTATTCTTGACAAGAGCTATCACCTGGTTGACCAGAATGCAATTGACGCCAACAATCCCACCATGGTTCAACTACCCAGATCTGTTGCAAATGAGCTGGTACTGTTAGCGGCTTTGATGCCACTTGCTTTGTCAGACTTGGGGGCTGAGTATCTGGAAACAGTCTATGCGACTGACGCATCAATGTTCAAGGGTGCCATTGTTTCCACACAGAGGTCCTTGCCCATTGTTCGTTCTATCTGGAAGAGTTGCAAAAGCAAGGGCAGCTATACTCGTTTATTGTCCCCAGCGGAGCAGGTGTTGCGGAGCAATCACATGTTTGATGAGGAGAGCTTAGAACCGAAAGTTCCACAAGGGCCTGATAGACCTCTGGCATATGAGTTTGACTTCATTGAGGTTTTTTCTGGTGCAAGTTTGGTGACCAGAGCTCTTGCGGAACGAGGTTTTTCAGTTGGTCCCCCTTTGGATATAGGCATATCTGAGGAGTACAACCTGGCTTGGGTACATGTGATGCACTGGCTTACATATCTGCTGGCTGCTAAGAAGCTCAAGTCTGTCCTGGCGTCTCCACCTTGTACCACTTTTTCAATCATGCGACGACCACGTCTGCGGAGCATACAATTTCCTTTTGGTTTTGACCCTACAGAGGAAAAGACTCGTACAGGAAATGTTCTTGGTCAAAGGGGTGCACAACTTCTCTACACAGCTGCTACCAATGATGCTGCAGGGGTTCTTGAAACAACTTTTAGTAGTTACTTGAAACACCTCCCTGGATGGCGTTCTGTCAAGCAGCTTGATTGTGCAGAGGAGGTCAGATGCGACTCCTGCAGATTTGGCTCTCAACATCTGAAGCCTTTCAGATTTCTTGGAGTCAATGCGAAGCTTACGAGTTGGCTCTGCGATGTCAATGCGAGGGGTTGCACGTCAAGGTTGAGGGCTCTTTTACAAAAGCCTCGGCAACTTATGTTCCAGCTTTGGTTCAAGCGCTTGCTGATGTTTTTGAAGAGGCCATCAATGCAGTCAAGATGAGACGGAATGAGGAGCTTTCTTTGGAGGTTGCAGGCCTTGAAAACCAGTTAGTTAATGAGGTTGCCAGATCTTCAAGCTGGTCCGTTCATAGCTGCTGGGAGTACAAGCGTCAAAGTCACATCAACATTTTGGAGGAGGCTGCTATACTTAGGTTGGTCAATATTCTGTCTCGGGCATGTAAGCCTCAGCGTGCAATTGCTTTTGTTGACAGTTTTGTGGTACGTGGTGCAACGTCAAAAGGGAGGAGTGCGTCAAAAGCTTTGTCTACGGTCCTGAGAAGGGTGGGAGCTATGTGTGTAGCAGCTGCCCTATACCTCACGATTCCATTTGTACCAACCCGTTTGAACCCAGCAGATGACCCTACCAGGGACACGCCCCTTAGGCCAGCTGAAGAGGGCCTGGATTTGGATTCTTGGGAGGAGGACAATTTGTACCGTCTTTCAGAGTTGCCAAAGACGAGAAAGTGGGCGTCTTCCTGGGTCAGATTTATGTTGAGGATTCTTGGGGAGGAGGTTTTGGACTTTTCAGACAGGTCAAAGTTCAGGCAGTCATCCATTTCAAGGCCTTCATCCTGGGATCACAAAAAGGACCAGTTTGACTTTGATGCCACCCTCGGTTACCCAGGTGAAGGACCATTCCTCGTTGTTGGATTTTCTTTCCTCATCTTCTCTTCGTCACTTCCTCTGGCCCTTTTGCACCTTGCCATCTACATCCTCTCCATCTTGTTGCAGTGGATTTTCCTCTACTCTCAAGCTGTCGTCATTGCTTGCTGGACTGCTGCTGTGCTGTGGGGTGCTTCTTGCCCTGGCGTGCGTGCTCCCCGTGGGTTTTGGATTTTCGTCTTGTGGGGTGCTTGGGGTGCTTCGGCCGCGCAAGCCATGCCAATTTTTCCTAAGACCCCTGGTGAAAAATCGAAAGCTGCTATGAGGCAAATGAGGCCTCCTGTTCCAGTGGGCAGGCCTGTGCTCCCGGCTACACAGCAGAAAAGGAGCAAGCCACTGGATGAGTTTCTTATTTGGACGACTGCTGAAGGTATTGATATCATGGCAATGTTCAATAACCATCAACTGTACATTGACGACATTAACCTGATTTTGGAGAGGTATGGTAGGTGCTTGTATGATGCTGGCAAAAGCTACGGGAAGTTTGCTGAAACGTTGAATGCTATCACTAGCTGGCGCCCTGCAATTCGCAGAATGTTGCAAGGCGCTTGGGACTTTGGTTATGCATGGGTGCGGCACGAGCCCAGTACTCACCATGCTGCTATGCCTGGTCCTGTATGTTTGGCAATCCTGGCTACAAGCATCATTTGGGGATGGACACAGTTTGCAGGGGTTGTCGCTTTGATGTGGGCTGGTTTGCTGAGACCTGGTGAATTGTTGGCGGCATCTAGAGCCGATTTACTTTTGCCAAGTGATGGTGACATGACCATCAGTTTCGGCCTTCTGTCGATCAAGGACCCCAAAACGCGTTTTTCGAACGCAAGACACCAATCTGCCAAGCTGGACATGGAGGACATGCTAGCTGTGATTGAGATGTTTTTAGGGCCCTTGAAATCACATCAGCGCTTGTGGCCTTACAGCGGCAACACTCTTCGAAACAGACTGCGTGCGGTTCTTGCAGCTTTGCAGCTGCCTCTGACTAATGCTGGGGGTCTACGACCACTGGAACTGGCATCAATTAGGGCAGGGTCAGCTACATGGCTGATGCAAACTGTTGAAAGTGGTGATTTACTTCAACGAAGAGGTAGATGGGCAAATCGAAAGATGATGGATATCTATGTGCAAGAGGTTGGCGCCCAGGTATACTTGAAGCAGCTGCCGGAGAACGTACGGTGCAATGTTCTCCAAATAGCCAGCTCTTTTCTTCCTGTCTTACATAGGGCGCGAGCTTTTCTCCATGCTCACATCCCAACCAATGCTTGGTATGTGCTATTCCGTGTGTGAAAGAGACGATTGTCAACGGTGGAAGGATTGGGAACTGAATAGAAGGTTCTGGCAGGTACAACCAACATACTGCAATCTCTGGACAGCAGACCATCAAGTGGCAATGCAATCTTCCAGCTCACGCAGTAGNGGTACAACCAACATACTGCAATCTCTGGACAGCAGACCATCAAGTGGCAATGCAATCTTCCAGCTCACGCAGTAGCCTGTTGGACCTCCCAGCTGTGTATAACAACATAGCATCGGATGGCAGACAAAATGGAGTGCGAAGGGATGACAACTATCTCTGACTGTGACATTTTCTGCATCTCAAGTGCACCCACCCTCGCGGTGCTTCCCGGCCCATCACACACTGAATAGAAGGTTCTGGCAGGTACAACCAACATACTGCAATCTCTGGACAGCAGACCATCAAGTGGCAATGCAATCTTCCAGCTCACGCAGTAGCCTGTTGGACCTCCCAGCTGTGTANGGTACAACCAACATACTGCAATCTCTGGACAGCAGACCATCAAGTGGCAATGCAATCTTCCAGCTCACGCAGTAGCCTGTTGGACCTCCCAGCTGTGTAACAACATAGCATCGGATGGCAGACAAAATGGAGTGCGAAGGGATATATATATATACTATAATATAATCACATATATATATATATATAAATAACTGTATATAACAGATGGATATTTATACAACATACTTTTTATCTTGTCGAACATCTTGTTTCTCTTTTGCTGGAATGTTTTTGATTCTGGCAGGTTTTCAAAGAGCATTGGGACGAAGTCAAGAAGAACATGTCGCACTACCAGCAGCTTTTTAGCCTCCTGTCCGCATCCACTGCAATTGAGATTCGGGACCTTATCACTGGAAGGGTATGAAAACATCCAGCAGAACCAAGGTGATAGCGCTTCAAGCAGTTCATGAGTACTGAGCAGGCTTGCGAAGATGGGTCAACATGCCCATCTTTCCATAGGCTGATTGCTCTCAGTTGGCAAAAAGAACAGGATGTATAACAGTGCAACGTATTAAAACACTGGAAGGTTTTGACTGTACGGGATTCAATATCCTTTCAAGAAAGAATGATTGTATGTTTGATGTCAAGACATGTCTTCTTTGCTTCGAACTTCGAAGCTGTCCAGCATTTATCATGTTGGACTGAAGCTGATTTTTGCAGCCGGACACGGCCGAATCTTTTCCAAACTCGGACCATTCACGAGGCGATCGTTGCCACCGTACACTAGAGAGACAGTGGGATGCATGTGTTTGATGGAAACCTGAGAAAGGCAAACACACAAACGTCACAAACTAACACAACTGATCATTGCTGGACATCCCTTGTCTTTGACCAAATTCGTGCGCACAGAGCGTCGGATGTGTTGAAGCACATGCCTGACATCTGCAGCAGCCATCAAATGTAGCAAAAGGGTGCGAATCTCTGACATTCGAATACTCAATTCTACTAGTTACTATTTGTAGGGCAAGACAAGGCCAACTTGCTGGATTGCACAACGTAATTGCTAGAGAAAGGTCTTCTTGGTACAAGTTTGGACTCGAGGGAAAACTGCCTGCTTTCTCTTCGGAAGTGTATACTCTGCACTTGAACCCTCAAGGCACAAAGTGTTTGCCAAGAAACATGAAACCAAGACATGAAAAAGTTGGACAGCCATCCTTTCCTTCTTTCACACGCCAGCAAAACAAACTATGCAGCCCATAAGAAGAACTTTGATTCTTAGCGAGAGGTAAAATCACTTCTCTTCCGCAACGGACATGAAAAGAGGCCTTTGCTGGGGATGTTGAGGTACTCGTGACGCCATGGCAACTGCCAAGATGGAAGACTTTGACCAGGACCAGCATGTTCAAGAGGCCTTGCGCTACTTAGAACAGAAGGATGTGAAGAAGGTCCTGCGAGATCTGACGGAATCGCTCCTTCTTCGACAACCTGAACATCCCAGGTTTCATATGTTAGAGGAGCTATGGGAAAGCACTGGGAGATCTTGGACACCTTTTGCCGAGAACATCCCCTGCAGCTTTTTGCAGCAGAAATTTTCATCTCCACGCGAAGCGGTGCATGACCTGCTGCATAGAGCTGCCAGCACTGCAGGTGTTCGACGCGTCTCGTTTTTCTCGGCGCCCAACTGCCGGGGTCGGCAGGTCGTGGGCCGTGGCGAGGCAGAACGCTTCTCGGGAACCGAGTTCTTGCTGGTGGACAGCACCGACCAGGAGTTGGTCGTCGGACAACCAGGCAGGTTGTTGGCTGGATCACTTGAGGATTCATGGATACAAGTGATTTTGGCTATATGTGTATATATATAGATAGATAGATAGATAGATAGATAGATAGATAGATAGTGGATATATGCAACCAATATATATGTATACATACATACATGCATGCATGCATACATTCATCCATACATACATACATACATACATAGATACATACATACATACATACATACATACATAGATACATAGATACCTAGATAGATAGATAGATAGAAAGAAAGAAAGATAGATAGATAGATACATACATACATACATCTATACATATACACACATATGCATACATATATATATATGTATATATATATATATATAAAGGTCTATATATATATATACATACATATACACATATACGTATACATATACGTATATATTGTGAATGCACTTGCATGTCCAGCCTGTTCCTGTTCAAACAACAATGTTTCACCTTGCATTTTGGCTCAAGACGAGAGCCGTTGTGCACGGAGGAAGTAGCAATCAGTAGCTTCCTGCACTACGATCCTTGCAGTCTCACTCGACCGCTCGCTTGGACTCACGAGCAGAAAAACAGTTGGCTGACCGTGATTGGGCTGGGACCCAAGTCCAGTTAGCCCTGCTCACAGTTGGGGGCTGTTCTGGGAAACTGTCCAAAAGAGCGGCCTGCGGTCAGAGACGCGGCTGGCAAGGATGAGTAAGGAAGTTGCTGGTGAACCTGAAGGGGTCTCGCTATCCGAGTGCATTGCNCCAAAAGAGCGGCCTGCGGTCAGAGACGCGGCTGGCAAGGATGAGTAAGGAAGTTGCTGGTGAACCTGAAGGGGTCTCGCTATCCGAGTGCATTGCGGACGGGCGTGTCCCTATGCCAGAGAAGATGTCCTTTCCGCGGTGGCAGGCGTGGCGCCGCGCGGAGGGACGGCGTCCGGTCAAGAAAAAGGACGGACGTGGAGTGAAGACAGGTGATGAGGTGGCTTTGTGGAAGTCCATCATGGAAGAGCTCTACGGTGGTCTCAGCGAAGAAGAAGAGGATGAGGAAGACTCTTCTTCCCCTTCCCCGGAACTTGAGCCGGTTGGCGGGCCACTGGCTGTGGTTGGCCCTGGTGCTGTTGGAGGGTTGCAAGTAGGAGGTGGTGCTGGAGGCACTAGCCCTCGCNCCGGAACTTGAGCCGGTTGGCGGGCCACTGGCTGTGGTTGGCCCTGGTGCTGTTGGAGGGTTGCAAGTAGGAGGTGGTGCTGGAGGCACTAGCCCTCGCCCATCCTCAGCGGGGACAGGGGCAGCTGGGGTCGACGAGCTCCTGAAGATGATGAACCAAATCTTCAGACCTGACGCCGAAGAGTTGGGAGGCTACATGGCCAGACTCGCCCGTTTGGCGATGGCCCTGAAGTCTCTGGGACATGAGGTCTCAGCAGGAGAGCTGGGGCGGGAGACGCTGAAGGCAGAGCTCATTCAAGAGGCATATGACGAAGTTGGATCGTGGGATGTCCGAGCCCGTGTGCGGAACCTGCGAGATCGGTTCGCCTCAGTGGCTTTGGACGTGGACCTTACTGACGAGGAGAAGACGAACAAGGTTGAGCTGATTGGCCAGTTGATCTTGGCGCTCGGTGGAAAAGAAAGCGCTAGGAGCGACAAGCTCTTCAGCACCCCGTCAGTTGAAGCTCCAGCGGTCGCTTCGCCGACGCGGAGAGCGGTTTCTCTTGAAGAAGCGGGCCGTGACGGTCTTGCGAAGTTTGCCACTCGTGGGGGCGACTCGCCATTGAGGGCTAAGGTCGCAGCTCTTGAAATGGAATTGGAAGCTCTCAAAAGAGGATCAGAAGGCTCAGTGGCCCTCGCCGCCGCGTTAGAGGCCCAGACGAAGATGCTTCAGGAGACGCTGACTGCGAGAGGAGGGCAGTCCAGCGTGACGGCTGTGAAGACCGATGTGAATGGGCCGACTCTGGGCGACGATAGATCAGAGGCGAGGGATGTCGCGCAATTCTACGAAGAGTTCGAGGATTGCTGCTCTCTTGCGAACAACTGCAAGGGGATGTCTTTCCGCGAGCAGTTGATTGCCTTGCGTTCCCGCTGCAGAGGAAGCAGGCTGAAGACCTATACCAATCTGTACCGTGCAGCTTGGAAAAGCGGAGAGGTCCTGGAGAACCCTGAAGCGGTCTACCAGAGGATCAAGGATAAACACCTAGTCTTTGCTGAAAGTAAGGAAGAGAAGGAGGTGAGGATTGACAATGAACACGTCCTGCTCCAGAAAGGACGGTTGAGCGCTCATCAATTCGAACCCCTTTTTTGAGGCTAGTGTTTCGGAGTTAGAGGCGATTGGATTAGGAAAAACGCCTAGAGAACTGTATCTTTCTTACCTGAGAAAGATGCCTCCACATCTGCAGAAAGAGATCCGTAGTGACAAGCGATTGTGGAGAGGAGAGACAATCCTGAGAGGACCGGGCACTTGGGAAGAAGCCCATCGGGTTGTCTTGGAATATGAACAAAGGGAGGCCACGCACCGCGCGACTGCGAACGCAGTTTTCGCGGCGGGTAGCGATATGGCTCCGAAACCGAACCCTTCCGCCGAACAACCGTCAAAGAAACCCAAGAAGGTGAAGGAGGAGAAGCCTCAAGCTGTGCTGGTGA
>BGPT01000524.1:85060-103014 GCA_003297045.1 Symbiodinium sp. clade C Y103 | reverse complement strand
GTGAAGGAGGAGCCGAAGGACGATCCAAAAGCGTCCACAACCGGTGGAGGAGAAGAAGAGCCCGCTAAGCTTGCTGTGGGAGACGAAGAGGCCTCCAAGGCGGATGAAGGAGAAGAAGGTTCCTCATCGTCTTCTTCGTCGTCGGATTCAGACTCCGATTCGACTACGCCTCGTGCGAAGGCGAAGGCTGTGGACTCTGTCTTGGAGACGCCGCAACCTAAGGCGAAGGAAGGTCAGGAAAAACATTCTTCGTCTTCTGGCTCCAAGGATACTAGTCCTGCGGTTCCGCCCGGTGCTAAGGTGGCTGAGANGGTCTGGCTCACCCGCGTGACGTTTACTCAGCGGTGACCAAGGAGAGCCTGAGAGATGCCGACTACACCCCGATGTACAAGCTTTGGCACGGGACTGACATGGACAGGAAGGCATCGTGCGGTTCGGGTTGCTCCCTGGTGCAGGAGAGGTTCAGAACCGGCTGTCGGTTCACTGGGTCATAGGGACCATTCCCCCTCAACAGTCAACCACCAACGGTTTCAGAACTGGGAGCCAAGCGATGGTCGAGAGCCGGGTGCAGTTTCTCTGGGACCATGGAGTAGAAGTTTTCCACGGCGCAGAAACGTGCATCCTTAGTTGCGAAGTCCCTCCAGAAGCGCTGAGGAAAATCTGGTTAGCGGATTCAGACGGTCGGTACACCAAGCTTGTGGCATCCTATGATGAAGCCGACAAGACCATCAAGCTTTTAGAGGATGAAGAAGCGCCTCGCGGTGAAGACGCGGGTGCGGCANCGGTACACCAAGCTTGTGGCATCCTATGATGAAGCCGACAAGACCATCAAGCTTTTAGAGGATGAAGAAGCGCCTCGCGGTGAAGACGCGGGTGCGGCAGCTAGTGGTCGCGATGTAGTTGGCGCGCTGCCTGATAGTGACACAGAAGCAACTACAGAGGAAGAGATCGTGAAGGAGGAGCCGAAGGACGATCCAAAAGCGTCCACAACCGGTGGAGGAGAAGAAGAGCCCGCTAAGCTTGCTGTGGGAGACGAAGAGGCCTCTAAGGCTGATGAAGGAGAAGAAGGTTCCTCATCGTCTTCTTCGTCGTCGGATTCAGACTCAGATTCGACTACGCCTCGTGCGAAGGCGAAGGCTGTGGACTCTGTCTTGGGGACGCCGCAACCTAAGGCGAAGGAAGGTCAGGAAAAACCTTCTTCGTCTTCTGGCTCCAAGGATACTAGTCCTGCGGTTCCGCCCGGTGCTAAGGTGGCTGAGAAGAAGGCGGCCTTAGAAGAGCCGAAGGAGGAGGTTTCAGTGGCTGAGGATAAGGCGGCTGCGGACTCCAAGTCAGCCGTGGAGTCGGCGGTACCTGCCGTGCGGGCTGCGGTGCAGCCGCCGGCGGGCAAACCGGCCAGTAAGTCGGCGAGCAAACCTCCAAGATCGAGGAAACTGGCCATGCTGAAGAAACGGAGACGTGCGGTTGAGAAGTCAGCGCCGTCGGTTGTTGAAGAAGAAGCAGATTACGGGGGCTCTCCTGTCCCGTCAGCAAGTCCAGAGACGGATCAAGAGCTGAGGGGCGAAAGGAGGCGAAGGAGAAGAAGGAGCACTGTTTCAGTCCACTCCTTGGGACGCACTGCCATGAGGGAGTCCTCAAAGAGACGGGAGTTGCGGTCCAAGCGTCAAGAACGAGGTTCTAAGAGGCCAGTGAGTCCATCAACCAAAGAAGCACCCTTGGGGGTCGTGGGTTTGTGATAACTGCCGTGAAGTGAATGGGCCGGACGAAGCAGATTGCACTGCCTGTGGCGATGACTACTACAATTCCACAGAGTGGGCGGATGATTTGAATGCCACCGTCCGCAGGAATGCAAGGGAAGGGGAAAAGCAACGGTTTGCGACCCTCCTTGCTCGTGCCCTAGCAGTAGCACGATGGAACTGCAGCAGGTGCTACAGTGCAAATCTGATGTCGAGGCGCAAATGTTACAGGTGCTCGGCGGAAAAGCCAAAACGAAACCTTGATGATGATGAGAGTTCGGACGATTCGGACCGAGAGCGTCGGATCGCCAACACGTTGAGCATTATTCCCACGCGTAAGAGGAAGCGCGCCGGAAAGAAACACAAAAAGAAGGTGTGCCGCTGTGGACGGGATCACAAGTCACGCGGGCACAAGGTGCCGCGGACGACTTCGGGAATCAAGTTTTGGGACTGCCTGAGGTTGGTCGCGCGCAAGGCGACCCGGAGCTTTTACTGGAGGAGGAAGCTAAGGAACAAGCTTCAACACATTCTGAACGGCAATGGGTTTTCTGCGGACTTAGCTGTGAAGATTGTGGTAGCAGCCAGTTTTCTGCCTCTGGCTTGGAAAGCTGAAGAGGAAGCGGAGAACTTCTTAGAGTCCGTTTCAAGTCTCGCGATCAGAGTTGTTGAAGAAGTCGAAGAAGGAACCGCTTCCGTTGTACACACGACGGGGTTAGTCGCGAGTGCTGTGATCTGGACGGTTGGTGCCATCCTCTTGTGGTGGATAAGCAGGGTCGCGTCAAACAAGTTAGCAAGGGTGTATCATGGAAACACCATGCCATGCCGCCTTGTTGAGCTGAAAGAGAATGGAGAAGCGACTTGGGAGGTCACCGGATCCAAGACCAAGCACAAGGTTTGGATCAATGCTCAGCCAGGGCAAGCAGCGTGTGCATGCAGAGGATTCATCGACAGTGGCATGTGTGGTCACATCCAATCAGCTTTGGATCAGTCGAAGTCGATGGGAATTGGAGGCGATGTGAGATCGGTACAGTTCAATGAGCCTTCAATTGCAGCTTCCAAGGGAAGAGCTGCCCTCTATTCCATGAACTCTTCCGGTCCACCATGTTTCGGAGGAGTCGTGCAGAAAGCGCAGAGCATGGCTCGTGGATCGGGTTGCTTCAAGGGGATTACAGGAGCGGGTCCAAGGACCGCCCCCCCGGTTGAAGAAAAGAAGGGCGAAGAGGAAGCCACACCTGCGGTCCGTAAGGGCGCGGTGAAGGTATCACAGGGTGCCTTCGACTTCGATGGAGGTGGTGCCTCTTCAATTTGCGAAGTGAAGTATCTGAAAGATGAGAAGACCTTCGAAGTGGGTTGGTCAAGAAGCTTCAGTCTGGAAGCACCGTGCACGTTCGTGCGTACAGCCTGGACCAGCCTCAGGTCATCGAGTCGTTGGTCGATGCCTGTGCCAAAGGTATCAGAGTGTCTATCCTGACGGATGGGACACAGACAGGTGGAAGGACCAAAAATCAGATGCAGGTCCTGAAACAGTTGCAAAATGCAGGAGCCAGGGTGTCGGTTGTGAAAGGAAAATCCGTCCGAGGGGCGTACGAATCCGACAACAGAGGCACCAATATGGGTGGTGGGCTGAGGGGTTTACACCACTCAAAATCAGTGCTGTTGGGCATTCAGGATGGGACTCAGTATCTCATCATTGGGTCGTGCAATTTCACGACCAGCTCAAAGGCGAATTGGGAGAGTGGAGTCCTGGTTAAAGTGGATGGCCCTGATGGCGCCTCCTCCCCTCTCATCCGAGATTGGATGGAGAGTTACCGAGAGGTCTCAGGATTCGGTTCGACCTTAGAGGGGATTGAAGAGAACTCTCTCCAGAAGGCTGGACGAGGATTAGCCGAAGCTCTGAAATGAGCCGAGTCTCCGGCTGAGGGGCGAGTGTGAATGCACTTGCATGTCCAGCCTGTTCCTGTTCAAACAACAATGTTTCACCCTGCATTTTGGCTCAAGACGAGAGCCGTTGTGCACGGAGGAAGTAGCAATCAGTAGCTTCCTGCACTACGATCCTTGCAGTCTCATTCGACCGCTCGCTTGGACTCACGAGCAGAAAAACAGTTGGCTGACCGTGATTGGGTTGGGACCCAAGTCCAGTTAGCCCTGCTCACAATATAGATTTTCACACACACACGTATATATATATATATATATACATATAGACATACATATACATGTACATTTACATATACATATTAATGGAATGTACATACATATATATATATATATATAAATATACATATGTATATGTGTATATATATATATATATACGTTCGTATATATATATATATGTACATATATATATATACATACATATATATATATATCAATATATATATATATACGTGTATATATACGTGTATATATATATATATGCATATATATACATATATGTACATATATATATATATACATATATATATCTGCATATATATATATTTACATAGATATACAGGTATCTATATATATATATATATACATGTACATATATGTATATAAATACATATAGACATACATATAGACATACATATAAATATATACTTACACACACACACGCATATGTATGTATATATATATATACATGCATGCATATATATATATATATGTATATGCATATATATATACATATATATATATACAAAGATACATATATATATACATATATACATCTATATATGTATATATATATATGTATATACACATATAGATATGTATATATATATATACATACACACACACATATATGAATATATATATATATATATATATACATAGATATATACATATATATACATATGGGTACACACACACATGTATATATATATATACAGATGTATATGTAAAGATATTGGATTTATAGTTGTATGTAAATAGGTGAGAAACGAACAACTATAGATCCATGCCTCATGTCTTGCAGCAGGTGACCTGTCATGTAGCAGTTCTGGAACCATTTCGACTTTTGCAGGCCACAGTGCGCTCCGGGATTGCCGGGGCCCCTGCACCATCCTCCAATCTTCCATCCCAGCTCCACATATGTTTCTTCTCAAGGTCTCCCAATTCTAAATGTGATCAATTGAGCTCAATTGGGCTCTTAGGGATTTGTTGGTTGCTTTCGGCAACTTGTCTGACTTCCAGGCCACAAATTGCGTTCGATTCCTTAGGCCTTGACTTGGCAGTGACAAGGGGTTGCGCCACGGTGGAGCATGCTGTCCAGTGCTTGGACAGATGTGAAATCTGACTTTGGTGAAACTGTTGGGCAGAGGCAACAAGTCTGGTGCTATGAAGGAACTGTGTAATGAGGGTTGTTTATGGTTGTTTAGCTTTGGGGACTTAGGTGGCGTGCTTGATTCGAAGCTCAGAAGGCCTTCTGGCTCTTGTCTGTTTGCAATATTGCAAGGCCTCTGATGAAGCTTCAGTTCAAGCAGCACTGGTGAATTGTCACGACCACTACGATTTCTAACCTGTCAGTTGTCGAATTCTTGGTGATGGCTCAAGCTGCTTTTTCAGTCACTTCGAGGACATGGACCTTAAGGACAGAGAAAGGACCGAGACTAGATGGAGCCGCTGAGTTGGTTGGATTTCCCCCAAAAGCATGGAATGTAAATAGACCAATAGGATCTACAGTAGCTCGATGCTGCCAAATGATATGATTTGAAGAGGAAAATCCACATTGGGTGAGCGGTCGTTCTTGACGTCTCAAAATTGCTCGCACACTTTTCCACCTAAAACAATGCTATTTGAAGGCTAAACCACAGAAACATAGTTGCTGTTAGTGGCAATCTCGCCCTGACTGCCTCATGTCGGCAGCAACTCGCCAGCAAAATGAGAAAGCGCTGTGCCAGTGATCGCGGACAACTCCATGGGACCCCCATGGGACCCCCATGGGACCCTCATGGGACAAGGTTCATGCGAAGTTGCTGCTGGAACTGCGCAGCCGGTCCAAGGCCTCCAGCTGAAACACTGGGCGACCAACCTTGGGGATCCTAGGGGTATGTGGTAAATGTACTGGACATGGTATATATATATATATATATTTATGAAATGAAATGAAACGATCTATATGTTTCATGGCATGGTTTAGAAGGTTACCTTCTCATAGTTTCGATCATCTCTTGAACACAAACTCGTATCATCAGTGAAGGCTTTATCCACTGAAGCAAAAGAGACTGGTACGAGGGGCTGGTGCTGGGCTCTCAACTTTTCATACTTTGTGGCCTCAGGCGGCGCCAACAGTCAATGCAGAGAAGTCCATGCCGCCAGAGCGACCTCGGATGGTTCATGGATTCCAATGTCCAATGGAACTTATCTTCGTTTGCAGCGCCACATGAATTCCTACAACGGATTTTGGAATTCAACATGTCCCAGAATTGATTTACACAACGGAGAATTCACAAAACCTCTCTTTCTTTCATGACTAAAACACATGTTTTCTAGCAATATGTCCCAGGATTTCCCTCAAACCATCACATGTTCCACATGTTTCTTGGCAGGAGTTGACGTCCTTCTCGCGCCAGATGGATATGCTTCTGCCGTTGGTCGTGGCGGCTTGGCGCTGTAAGCTGGTGCGTGATGCTGCAGTGATTTTCCTTGGTCTTGTCCTACTTCTTTTGGGTCAGGATCTCAGCAGATGGTTCAGAATGGCTGGATGATTTATATTTCCCGAAATTCGCAAAAATACATGAATAGATGTGTTTTGATGCCTGACACAGCAAGTTTGATTCTGGTAGCACAGATGATGCAAGCTGAGTGGTGACAAATCTCACCACCGGAGGTGGTTGGTGGCAACGGCCTGTGCGCATCATGACTGGCCTACTATTTTTGGTGGTGGGGATCAGGCACGGTGGATCAGTCAGTGCAGTGAGTTCGATCCAGGGGATTGTGTCCTCGTGACCCTGCAGGGGGCTTCCTGGTGGTAGTGCTTTCTTGGAGGTGAAGACGGAGGCTCCGCAAAAAGTTGTGAAGACGGGAACATTGGGAACGCGCGGCTTGATGCTTTCAATGATTTCCGTGTTCAGTTCCATCAGTTTCATCAGAGTCCAGACATTTCATCCTCAAACAGTGATCATAGTGATCCCAATGGGTTCCCAATGGATTCCTATTTGTCTGTGAAACCGAGTCGGCAGGCGGGCTTTTATGCGGCAAAACGAGGGCTGCATGGCAAGAGGAACGAGGGGATTCGCCAGGCCTTTGAGGTCCGATGATGGCTGCTGGGGGTGGCTACCCCGCAAGAACAGTCGTTCTTTGTGGGTAAGGGGATTATCCCGTTAGCATCCATTTCTTTTGTTTCGTTATATTTTGTTTTACATATTTATGTTCTGTTTGAACCATCAAGGGTATTGTTTTTCTTGGGGTTGAACAGTCATGTGTGATGCGTAGGATAGCAAGATGCAACGTTGAATCTTGATGACGCATGTGAAGCATATCCGCATGTCAAAGATGTCTGGATCGGGAAAGACCAAAAAGAAGATTTCAATCCTGGAACAGTTAGATTGGAGTCCTGATTTTGGAGAAACCAAGTGATGAAGAAGGATCCTTTGCACATGCAAGTGAAACAAACCTGGGAAACTCCACCTAATTGCGGCCGAATTTCACGTACGAGAATTGTACTGTTAAAATGAACAACGTCCATTTCGTACCACAGTCAAAAAGACCGTGGCGCCTAAAATTGTACTAAATGGGGGACCTATCGAGCCCATTTAACCCCAAGAATCAAATGGTAGAGATGGAAACAGTCTGACATGGCCATGAGCAGATTTGCCCCATGAGGGATTCCAATAGGGTAGCACTGTTGAAGAAGCAACATGTAAAAGGATATTCTTGAAGAGCATGATTCAGTTTGTCCATTCTTGGTTCGGTCACGCAGTGAAAGGATAATTTGTCCAGATAATGATTCCAGGAGAGTGACGTGTGACATTTTGACATCCTGTGCACGGCACGATAGGTGTGGCTGAAAAGCTTTGTGCCATGTCCGTGGCAGCTGTCTGGAGAGTTGTGCACAATTTTGCCGCGACCTCAATGGTGGTCTGTGCCTGACAATGACACTTGCACAGTCACAGCAACGTTTTCGTTGATTCAATTCGATCCCATCTCCATGCCATACTGTCATTCATACGTACATACGTACGCACGTACATAGATATATCCAACCATTGTCAGAAGCGCGCCTTCTCTTGAACACACACACACAGCATTCTGATAGGCAATTGGTCTAGATCTCCGGCATGGGCAGTGGCCTTGTTGCAGTCCCCAGCACCGGCTGCCTACTGGAGGCCCTATCTCCTCAACCGCAAGCGCTTCTCGAACTTGCTACATGCTGAGAGCTGCATCTCTTCCGACACTCTGAGAAAGTGTCTACTTTTAGCTAATTTTCATTTTTTGTTCATGGTCGTTCAAGGCAGTATGAACGCTGCTGGCTTGACGCTGAAGATGGTGAACGTTTTGCTTTCGACTGTGTCTTCCCAGACACTGGTTTGGGGCTGAGGACAAGAACCGCGGTACTTACCACCGTTTGTTTTGGACCTCTTGCAATAGATATTTGAAGTCGCATCAAACATCTACGTGCAAATGCGTAGGGATATTTATTCGTCATCCCAGGTCGGATCATAGTCATGAACCATAGGCGGTGAGTTGAACTCTGAATTCGGAGCAACCTTGATTGCCACAACAGCACCGCAGAGGATTAATTGCATTGCTATGGGAGGAAGGAGTTCCTTTTTTGTTGGCTCCGGCTATCTGTTGTGCTGTCCTTTGGAACCCTTGAGGTTTTGATCCTGACGCACCAGTGGTGGTGCTTCTCACGGGACTTGCAGCCTGGCCGTAGTGTGACGACAGGGTGATGACATTTCTTGGCGATCCATGGGCCTACCCTTGAGTAATCAACAATGACGCTGGGAAATCCCCTATAACCAATGGGAAAATCATCGAACTAAACGGGGCATTTCCCTGCCATGTTTGATTACCGGAGGGTATGTCATTGCTGGTGACCGGGCCAAGGCACCAAATCAACATTGGACGGCTGCTGCCGGATTCATAGCAGATGCAGCCACTGGGATTAAATTTTGGATGGCTTTGGTATGCATCCATCACCAAATCCTCAGCTCCAGTTGAACAGTATACTATAGCCTTGTCATGTCAAATATGGACTTGTTGCAATAAGGCATGGCACCTTTGCAACCGTGCAAGTCTGAGTTGAGTGGAGGTGTTGACAAGTCTTTGATGGCATGTGCTATCATGGCGGCATTTGAGTGAGGAATGAAGTGTGGGATGTTGCCACAGGTGCCAACATGACTGTGGTGGTTTTGATTGCCAGAGGTCCAGCCCTAAGCCCTAAGCCTCTAGCCGTTTGCCAAGCAGACCTGACAGTAGGGAATCCTCCATTGATATTCAGATGTTTTTCCAGGCAACATGTGGGGATTTTCCGTTGCCATGTTGGACTGCTGGGAGGGTGGTTTAATCCATACCAGGGAATGAACAATCCACGGGTTGGCCAGAGCAAATCAGTATCCCTTGTAGCTCCGACAAACCAATTGATTTGGAGGTGAACTTTGAGACAAAAACATCTTGATCAAATGCGAGATAGTCTACTGGAAACTTCTATGAGACTTCTGTGATCTAAGGAACCATGGACACGCAAGTCAACAAGAATCTCTTTCATGGTGCGCGCGTCACCGACTTGCGACAGACCTTGGAAGTAATGAGACTTGCTCGCATCAAGAGTGGCCAAACTGCTGTTGTGGAGACTGCGCAGGGTTTCTGTTGGGGGAGGAAGATTTCAGAGAAAAGCGAACTGCGGGGCTTAGGCATTCTTGCCTGGAGACCGCCTCAGGCGGGGTCAATTGTTGGCCGAAGACATGGCAACAGCTCCCCAAAATGGAGCAGCCATAGATCCACAAAATGAGGGTGTTCTTGTATTACCATCCCATTTTGCAGGGTTGCTCGAGCCCATTATAGGTAAATTGAAACCACACCGGGGAACATGGTCAATTTGACCACTATATCTAGCCAAGTTTCACCCCCTTGTGTTTGGGGTGTTGAAAACCCTGTTTTCGGGGGAAGATGACCAGGCCAGAAACCCAAGCTCTTCGCTGCTGGCTATTCCATGGGTAACTTGGCCCCAACCGTTTCTTTTTTTGAAAGTTAACTGGATATCCACAAAAAAATGGTATAAGTAAATCAGAAAGGAACACTGGAAGGTAGCTGCAAGGCGTGCATGTAGCTGGTGTCTTCCAAAGCTCCCAGGCAGAATCAATTTCTCAAAATCATGATTTGCGAGCACAGAAGTCCATAGATTCCATTCTCATTTGTGATCTCAGGTGGTATCATCCTGGCCAATTATTGTGGCCACTACAGCCAAGATCCCTTGCTGCGTGGGGCCATTCACTTTAGTGGCGTCCATGACGCAGCTGCTTGGTGCAATGGAGGCTGCCAATTGGAGACTGATTGGGAGATCATTCTGCTGAGGTTTTCAACATGAACTTTAAGTACTCAGAAGAGACCTGGCAGGCGAAGATGATATGGAAGAATTTATCTCAAGTCTGAAAGCAATAGGTGCATGCTGAATGTTCATGTGACTCATGCGCAAGACTGATCTGCTGGAGTGCCTATTTGTTCTTGCTACAGTGATACGTGCTGTCTTTTTACATGCTTTCATGATTCTTGTCACGATTGCTTTTGCATCTCGCATGTCAACGTTCTCAGAGCCACAAGGGTTTTGAGCAAGGTACTCACAGAACACGACCATGTAGTCCAACTTTTCGTTTGATGTGCCAGACTCTGCTAGACTTGCAGAGGCCTACTTGGCTTACAATCTCAAGTGGTCAATTGTCTCTGCGGCACCAGTTGAGGAGGCAATGCAGTGGACTGACAGCAGGACCTCAGGACACCTATCGTTCAGAAGCATTGATAAGAATTGGCGATGCATCTTGCATGCTGAAGCATAGACTCGAATTTGGTATTCGAATTGTCAAGTGGATGACTTGGAAGGTTTGGCAGTATTTTGGCTCCGGAGTTGAGAGATGGGCATGGAGCAATGATATCCACCATGTCCAGCAAGGGTTCAGGTATCAATCAGCGGACCGCCCGCGGGACAAATCCACAGCCAACTGCAGCCACAACCTATCCATAGTCTCATGGAGGTTTCCTAAAATCCCCAATCATCCATTAAAAGATAGGATTTTCCATTCTAAACCATCCATTTTTGGGTACCACCCATTTCAGGAATTTTTCAACCAAAAGCAACAGCAACCGCCTCCACTGCCGCTGCAACTGTCTGCATGTGGTTCCCATGCTGCGCCTGTGCCCTGGCAGCTGCAGTTCTGTCACAGCTGGTGGCCACGGCATTTACTGACCTGCAGATCTCAAGAGTACCTCAGCGAATTTTCCTGGCAGCATTTCTGGCAGAAACTGAAATTTGCTGCTATGTTACGGTATGTTGGTGGTAAAAGTTGGGAAATCATGAAAAAGTTTTAAAAGGTGGTAATGAAATGCTCTGCAGTTGCAAAAGTGGACATACATTATCTGACTATCACTGAATGTTGGTGGATGTAAACCATGCCGAAACTTTGTCACAGCGCGGCATGGTGACTGCGGATTGAAACATCATTTCAGGTGTCCACATCTGCAGTTCAACTGTGGAAACAGTCGTGTAAGTCTTGAAATTGTGGTCCATCAAATTTCCTAACGCGGAGTTTGGGGTGTGATGGGATCTCTATTTCAGGACCCCAAGCTGCTCAGCTCTTAACTTTTGAGGTAGTCACTGCGGAATCTGCTGCATGTGGCAGGTGCCATTGTGTGTTCGCTGAACCGCACACAATCTTACAGTTCTTTCTCCGCTATGTGGAAGAGAAACACTCGATTTTATTGTCTGCACCAATCAAACCCACGCAAATTTCAAGACGAGCAAGTCAAACTTCAATGAACGCATGCAAGCACAAATAGTCTCATGAATGGCATGAGCTCTGACTCGCAATGAGCTGAAATTTGCTCTCTAAGTCTCTCCGCCATGTTCATTTCAGTGCTGATGTTTAGATTCTAGTTGAAACCGTTCGATAGGCATGCATTCTGCTTCTGGTTGGAAGCCATGCGTCCAATGAATTCAGACCTTGCACAAAAGACAAACACTTGTGTTGAACGTTCATAATGGTACGTAACAGAAAGGTACACATTGATTGGAATTCGCACCGTTTGTCTCAGAAAGATGGCAATTTGATTTGAAGCTTGACCCGTTGCTAGATGGGCAGGACAGAACCTTTGGACTTTCACCCCAGCGGATTTTATGCTTTTCCTGTTTTAATGACCCCCATACTTGGGTACCCACCCGTGTCCCACACCCCTTCGTTTGTCCACTGGCTGGTAAAGAAATGAAAGCGTCATAGCAAGATGATTTTTTGACAGGCTCGATTATGTCGGCGCCATATCACATATTGACCATGAATGTGGACAGCTTTCACCCAAACCTTTCCTGCCAGCCTCCATCATTCTGTAGACATCGGTACTAGACGCTAATAATGCTAACAGGCTGATAGTTGATGTTGAAATATGTTGAGTGGCTATAAACAAGGTATAAACATGTATAAACAAGGTATAAATGTGAAGCCTTCCTTGCAATTCCCTCCCTTTTTCTGTTGCAGTTCGACAGGTCCAAGGTCCTGAACCATGCCAGATTCGTCAGCAAGATCCAAAGGTGGGATTTTCCATGGCCGTGAGATCCTTTCCATCCAAGGTGTGACAAACAAACCGCAGTGGGATTCAGTATTAATGTCACGTTATGTCACGCAACATTTCTCTATACTGAAATGCATTGATACCGTAAAATGCTGTTGTACAAGTATTAATCCGTTTTAATCTGTTTTGTCCTTCAATGCCGTGCCAAGATGCCACAACACTAACGGTATGAAGAACTCTCTCAGTTTTCGACGTCTCAGCAAGGGTAAGGGTAGAATGTCTCAGCGTTTCGGTGCCCTGTCAGTTTTCAAGGCGCCAGCAGCCACTGCACGTCGATCTTCACACAGATCTGGCAAGAAAGTTCTGTGGCTGCATCCGCTAGTAGTTGGGAGTTATACAGGCACCAAAGATTTCCTGCCTTTCGTTGATGTTCATTTGAGGAACCATTCGGAAACGGTCAAAATTGAAAAAATAAACAAAATATGGGTTTTGCCACCTTCCATCATCAGCTCAGAGGAACATATTGAGCCTCAGGCCAGTGGTCAAGAGCCTGCTTCCCAATGGCGCGATGACCATGGGGAGCCTGGCTTTTCTGGCTGGGGCAGTGGATGCTGTCTGTTGCACGAAGTACCGCTGCGACTGGGCATTGAGCAGTGGCCGCTTTCAACCCGGTTGATTGGTGATGCGATGGAGTTATACTGTCAGTATAAGTTATACTATCCAATATATTGGGGTTTATCAAATTCCATCATGGTAAATCCTATTGGCCAACCGATATGCTTTCCTTTTTCTGGTGCAGATACAGATTCAACTACGACATCAGACAAGACAGTTGGCAGCAAGTCTGGCATACTGCCATGCCAATTGTAGTAGCGCTGCCGAAACGAGGTTACACCAACATGATGACAGGAAATAGTGCAGCTTGGTCGCATGCACAAGTGCTGTGGGCCGTGCGTGGATCCTGAGACATCATGGTAGGCTGCTTCTTCAGCAGGTTTTATTGTCACGAAACACACCCTACGTTGATCACCGACCGCAAGGAATTTCGTGAGCTTGCAGTAGAACCGACTGCAAGATCAGCCTGCTTTTCTAGAAGTACCAAAGGTTTCACCAACTCAACAGCTTTAAACTGACTACCGCGTCCAAGACACCCCAATAGTTCGACTACAGCGAAGTGGAAATGATGCCCCCCGCAACTAAGATCATCGCCGGTCAAGCGCTTGCAATTGCCTGCTGGACCAAATTCGCATTCGTTGCAAGCATGTTGATGAACTACGTTCCATGGATGCAAGTAGCTGTCACCAGGTGGACTTGAAAACTGGCAGTTGTGCAGGCCAGAGAAAGCTGAAATTTGCCCATGGGGGTCAAGATGGAAGACCCACAAATTCGACTCACTTGTTGCCAAATTCCTGGGGTACCCAGAAGCTTTGGAATCAGTTGGAACGGACCAGGTTGCAGGCGTGGCCATTTTTCGGCTGGCGAGCTTGCGCTTGGGAGCCAGAAAGTTTGCCATCACTTCCCCGTGACCTGGCCAGTAGGGATTCTCTGCAGATGTCCTGGATTATCAGGAAGATCAATGAGGAAATGACCAGCGAGGTATGAAGGTTGATGGGTCTTCAACAGTACCGTATTGACCATCCAATCATTGTAGCAAGTTCCCAAGTGAAACTCATCTCTGAGGCTTATCTTCCTGGCACACTCAGCTGCTGATGCTGTGTGCCTCACCCGCAGAAAGTCTGTAGCTTTGGTGTGGTGGCGGTGGTTAGGAAAGATCTGTTTGTGGAGGTTGTTGGAGTCGGACTGGGACATGTGAGGAAATCCTGGGTCCTGAGGATTCCTGAGGATTCCTGAGGATTCCTGAGGTCTTAATTTTTCTTCTTCCCTCTCTTTTTTTGCGTGGTGACCTTCTCCAGATTCCCTTCATGACGTGTACCAAAAACTTACGCCCAGATCGTGGCACTCGAGCACTCAGTGGCACTTGCTCCTGCTTGCGCTGGGTGCTGGCTTGGCCAATGCATTTTCCTCCAGTGGTCCTGAGGTTGTGCCTGGGCCTTTCAGAAGGCCTTTTGTCCATGGCACATATGGGGGTTTCCTAAAATGGGGGTACCCAAAATGGATGATTTATGATGGAAAATCCCATTCAAATGGATGATTGGGGGGGGTACTCCCATTTTAGGAAACCTCCATATGTTTGTATTTTTCCCTTTCCATTAATTGTGAGACTAGTCTGCAGTGATCAGTGCAAAAATCTAAAGCCCATTTAAAGAATCCCAAAAATGGGCTCCATGGTATGTTTGGTGTGTAGTGTGTGCTAGGGTGTCTTTTGGATCCCTTTTCAGGCCCCTCAACACCCATGATATTCCGTAGTCGCCGCGGCCGAGGTGACCAACATGCTGACGGGTCACTGGAACAGTTTGGCCAATTTTTTGGTGGACCTCATTTGTGGGCGCCAGGTTGATACCAAAAGGCAGAAAGCTGCAAAGCGAAGTCTAGGCCTGTCATGGACGGAGATGTTGTCCTTTTTACGGGAGAATTGCAAAGCCCACCTTAAGAAACAAGAGTCACGACTTTCAAAAGACGGATGGGAGGAGCCTCATTGATTCAGCATGTTTCATTTTGAGAAGCACCTGCAGCATCCTTCCATCGATTCACCATCTGCAGCTGAGCTTGGACTACTGAGAGTTGGATGCTGAATCGATGCTGCAGGCATTGCTCTGGCCTTGATGCTGGGAGTCGTCGCGGCACAAACATTATTGCAGAAAGGCATTTCTCCAAGGCACCAAAATAAAAGGGTGGTAAGTTGGGTGACATGATGGCAGAAAGAAATTTCATGCTAAAGTCATCCTAAGTATGTGGTCACTTCACAAGTCACAGAAGTCATATGTCTTGTAGTCTTTGGCTGACTTTGGGGATTTGTCATTGTCCACAGCTGTCACCCTTGATGCATTGCAGGTTCTGGTGGTTTGGCGCGGCCTATGCTGCGATCTTTGCATGGCATGATTTGGGCAAGCTGCGGCAAGCGGTAGAAAGCACCCAAACATTGGTCGCCCAAGGCACCAAGTGATTGGATAGCGGATTGGACATTTGTACAAAAATGGCATGGCCTGTGTGGGTGTCCAAAGTTGAAGGGAGGACAGAGCAGCTTTTTTAGGTCTGAGTCTGGGATCTTGAAGATTGATCCACACACACACACACAGGCACATCGTCAGTTGATAATTTTCCATTCAGAACGTGTTGTAGTTGTAGATTTCAAGTCTGCGGGCTTGCTCACAGCCGCTTTCAACATTCTGTTGTGTTGCGGCCAAGGCCCCGAAACAAAACCAGCGATAAGGCAAGTTGCATTCAAGCCTCAGTTGGTTTAGACTTTCGGAGCCTTCCATTTGAGGACGAAAGAAGTCGAAAGAAGCTCCGAAATCAGCAGTTTTTCCAAATTCACAGGCTTTGATGAAGGACCCACGACCTTACCACATATCAGCAATGATCCTGTAGGTATCGTAGATATCAAAGACAAACTTTATGCCTGTGAAGCGGATAATGTCAGGCGATGCATCCCCGGTGCGACCCAGGGAAAAAAGCTGCGTGCAAACGGGTTCACTTAGAATCTACCAAAGGAGCCTCCTATTCATGCCCCAATTTACAGGGATTTATGTAATTGCTTCAACCAGCAGCCACATGACCTTGTGGTTGCAACTTTCCTTCCTTGGAAAGGGTAATTTCTAATCTTCCCAGTCATTTTTCCTACCAGAAAGTTGTATCACATCCTATCAATTCTATCATATCAACTTTAATATCAACATGTATAAAATTCTTCAACCAGATCATCATGTTTTTGGTTCCTGAAGAATCTGAAGAGCTGCCGCAGAATTTCACTGTAGCACCTGACCTGCTTGGCGGCCGAAGGCACGAAAGCGCGGTGTAGACATGGAGCGCATTATGTCGGGGAAGGTCGCCAGCATCGTTGATATTGACAAGGACTGGTGGGACTGGGGGGGGTCAAGTCCCAAAGCTTTGGACATCGACAGTTCCAAAGCTATTCAAAGGACCTTAAGAATCAACCTTTAAACGCTGGATATGGGTCACAGGTGCCTTTTTCACAGAGTCTGAGCATTGGCAGTAAACCATGTCAGTACCCAACGGCTTGGGATAAGGGTCATTTTTTTTTACCCGGATCAATAAAAACTATTCTATCTATCTATCTATCTAATCTAATCTAATTAATCTATCTATCTATCTATCTATCTATCTATCTATCTATCTATCTATCTATCTATCTATCTATCTATGCATGTTTATATGTATGTACATGTACACGTAGATAAATGAATAAACAACATAATAATAAATAAATAAATAAATGTATATACAATCTACAATGACAATATTCATAAGAAGGACAAGATACAATAATAGAATTACAGGAACGCTTAGATAACGACATCCAATGAAACTATTTACACGCAAAATGGTTGTGCATCAACCTACATTCTAGATGTTCACCAGGTGCACGTTGCACGTTAGATACACCCTGAGTTCCATATTCGATCTACAGCATGACATTGCTGGGATAGGTATTGTCATTTTGCTTTGAGGGGGAGGCGCTAACCGCCCTCCCCCAATCCCCCCCCCCCTCCGGCTTTTTTATTTAAATCCAAGCTTGCACACTTGTAAACGCACTGCTCTAGATGTATCTATGATCCTATATGTCACTATGTCTCTATATATATATATATATAGATATTTACATGCATGCATGCATGCATGCATGCATGCATGCATACATAGATTCATACATACATACACACATACACACATACACACATACACACATACACACATACAGACATACATACATGCATGCATGCATGCATGCATGCATTCATTCATTCATTCATTCATTCATTATACACATACATTGATTATATACATACATCAATTATATACATACATCAATTATATACATACATCAATTGTATACATACATTAATTATATACGTACATTTATTATATACGTACATTAATTCTATACGTACAGTAATTATATACGTACATTAGTTATATAGATACATTAATTATCAAAGGAAGTTTAGAAGTCTATACTTCCGTTTTACGGAATTTCATTGCCTAGCAATTGATTGTCAAAACCTAGAGATGTCATAGCAATTGACTGTCAAGACCTAGAGATGTCATAGCAATGGAATGTCAAAACCTAGAGATGTCATAGCAATTGATTGTCAAGACCTAGAGATGTCATAGCAATGGAATGTCAAAACCTAGAGATGTCATAGCAATGGATTGTCAAAACCTAGAGATGTCATAGCAATTGACTGTCAAACCAAGAGATGTCATAGCAATTGACTGTCAAAACCTAGAGATGTCATAGCAATTGACTGTCAAGACCTAGAGATGTCATAGCAATTGACTGTCAAGACCTAGAGATGTCATAGCAATTGACTGTCAAAACCTAGAGATGTCATAGCAATTGACTGTCAAAACCTAGAGATGTCATAGCAATTG
>BGPT01000524.1:12480-79374 GCA_003297045.1 Symbiodinium sp. clade C Y103 | reverse complement strand
AAGCGTGGTGAAGAGCTAAGAAGAGCTGAGCTGAGACGAGCTGCGTAGAATGGAGAAGTTGAGCAGAGCTGAACAGAGAAGAGTTTAGATGAGGTGAGATGAGATGAGACAAGCTTAGGTGACATGAGAAGAGATAAGAACAGATGTGATCAAAAGCAGGGGATTTCAAAGGCAAGGGATGTCAAAAGCAAAGGGATGTCAGAAGCCAAGGGATGTCAAAAGCAAGGGGTTTCAAGAGCAAAGGGATGTCAGAAGCCAAGGGATNGCAAGGGATGTCAAAAGCAAAGGGATGTCAGAAGCCAAGGGATGTCAAAAGCAAGGGGTTTCAAGAGCAAAGGGATGCCAGAAGCCAAGGGATGTCAAAAGCAAGGGATGTCAGAAGCAAAGAGATGTCAGAAGCCAAGGGATGTCAGAAGCCAAGGGATGGCAAGAGCAAGGGAACAAGGGATGGCAAAGGCAAAGGAATGTCAGAAGCCAAGGGATGTCAGAAGCACAGAAGGTTTGCCTGCATCCTATAGGCCCAGGCTCTGTTCAGTTTTATAAGCTATAGGTGTTTCAATTTTTGAAACTTCCGACCCCGGCTTGCCCGGGAACTACTTGNTGCATCCTATAGGCCCAGGCTCTGTTCAGTTTTATAAGCTATAGGTGTTTCAATTTTTGAAACTTCCGACCCCGGCTTGCCCGGGAACTACTTGTATAGATACATTAATTATATAGATACATTAATTATATAGATACATTAATTATCTACATACATTAATTATATACCTACATACCTACCTACCTACCTACCTACATACATTCATACATACATACATACCTACCTATATACCTACCTACATACATACATACATACATTCATGAATGCAAACATACATACATATTAAGGGCTGCCGCCCCGTGCCGCCGACCCCGGACACACGCATCTCCAGTCTGACCTAGCGGTTTCTGGAGCGGAGTTGCACGTGCTCCTTGTGGCCCCTGGCCTTCGGGGGGTGCGGACACCTTGGGCGCTGGTGCGTTCCAGGGTGTCAGCGATTCCGCTTCGGAGACTGCAGGTTGGGCAGGGGGGAGGACAGAAAGGAGATAGACAGAGACAAAGACAGAGACAGACCTGGACGGCGACAGCGAGACAGACAGAGACGGCAGACAGAGAGAGAAATAGATGCGGACAGATATAGAGACAGGCAGAAAGAGGCAAAGACAGAAGGAGACCGGTAGACACAGAGAGATGCAGACAGAGACAGAGAGAGACCCAACGACAGAGACAGAGACAGACAGACTGAGCGAGAGAGTGAGTGAGTGACAAAGGGACAGACAGAGACAATTGCAGGTTTCAAGCCAAAAAAACGTTTCAGAAAGTGGCGTAGACAAGTGGCTTACAAATATGTCCCAGATGGCCGCTTAGGCCGGGCCCTGTTGGATACTGAAACGGGGAAACCGAACCCAGCTGAAGGTTTCAGTGGGCCATCCAGGCCACAGCCCCAGTGTCTAACGTCACCTTCTGAACCCTAGAAAAGTTGATGGTTTCAAGGCAACAAACATGTCCCAGATGGCTGCTTAGGCCGGGCCTTGTTGGACCCCTCCAAAACGGGGAAACCGCACCCAGCTGAAGGTTTCAGTGGGCCCTCCAGTCCACAGCCCCACTGTCTAACATCACCTTCTGAACCCTAGAAAAATTGAAGGTTTCAAGCCAACAAACATGTCCCAGATGGCTGCTTAGGCCGGGCCCTGTTGGAAACCCTCCGAAACAGGNTGAAGGTTTCAAGCCAACAAACATGTCCCAGATGGCTGCTTAGGCCGGGCCCTGTTGGAAACCCTCCGAAACAGGGAAACCGCACCCAGCTGAAGGTTTCAGTGTGCCTTCCAGGCCACAGCCCCACTGTCTAACGTCATCTTCTGAACCCTAGAAAAATTGAAGGTTTCAAGCCAACAAACATGTCCCAGATGGCTGCTTAGGCCGGGCCCGGTTCGAAACCCTCCGAAACGGGGAAACTGCACCCAGCTGAAGGTTTTAGTGAGCCCTCGAAGCCACAGCCCCACTGTCTAACGTCACCTTCTGAACCCTAGAAATATTAAGGTTTCAAGCCAACAACTATGTCCCAGATAGCCGCTCAGGCCGGGTATGTTGGAAACCCTCCAAAACGGAAACCGGACCCAGCTGAAGGTTTCAGTGGGCCCTCCAGTCCCAAGCCCCACTGTCTAACGTCATCTTCTGAACACTAGAAAAATTGAAGGTTTCAAGCCAACAAACATGTCCCAGATGGCAGCTTAGGCCGGGCCCTGTTTGGAAACCCTCCGAAACGGGGAAACCGCACCCAGCTGAAGGTTTTAGTGTGCCTTCCAGGCCACAGCCCCAATGTCTAACGTCACCTTCTGAACCCTAGAAAAATTGAAGGTTTCAAGCCAACAAACATGTCCCAGATGGCTGCTTAGGCCGGGCCCTGTTCGAAACCCGCACCCAGCTGAAGGTTTCAGTGGGCGATCCAGGCTTCAGCCCCAGTGTCTAACGTCACCTTCTGAACCCTAGAAAAATTGAAGGTTTCAAGCCAGCAAACATGTCACAGATGGCCGCTTAGGCCGGGCCCTGTTGGAAACCCTCCGAAACGGGGAAACCGCACCCAGCTGAAGGTTTTAGTGGGCCATCCAGGCCACAGCCCCACTGTCCAATGTCACCTCCTAAACCCTACAAAAATTTAAGGTTTCAAGCCAACAAACATGTCCCAGATGGCCACTTAGGCCGGGCCCTGTTGGAAACCCTCGGAAACGGGGAAACTCCACCCAGCTGAAGGTTTCGGTGGGCCCTCCAGGCCACAGCCCCAGTGTCTAACGTCATCTTCTGAACCCTAGAAAAATTGAAGGTTTCAAGCAAACATGTCCCAGATGGCTGCTTAGGCCGGGCCCTGTTGGAAACCCTGTGAAACGGGGGAACCGCACCCAGCTGAAGGATGGCCACAGCCCCAGTGTCTAACGTCACCTTCTGAACCCTAGAAAAAAATTGAAGTTTTCAAGCCAACAAACATGTCCCAGATGGCTGCTTAGGCCGGGCCCTGTTTGGAAACCCTCCGAAACGGGGAAACCGCACCCAGCTGAAAGTTTTAGTGGGCCTCCAGGCCACAGCCCCAGTGTCTAACGTCACCTTCTGAACCCTAGAAAAATTGAAGGTTTCAAGCCAACAAACATGTCCCAGATGGCTGCTTAGGCCGGGCCCTGTTGGAAACCCTCCGAAACAGGNTGAAGGTTTCAAGCCAACAAACATGTCCCAGATGGCTGCTTAGGCCGGGCCCTGTTGGAAACCCTCCGAAACAGGGAAACCGCACCCAGCTGAAGGTTTTAGTGAGCCCTCGAAGCCACAGCCCCACTGTCTAACGTCACCTTCTGAACCCTAGAAAAATTGAAGGTTTCAAGCCAGCAAACATGTCCCAGATGGCTGCTTAGGTCGGGCCCTGTTACAAAACCTTCCGAAACGGGGAAACCGCCACAGCCCCATTGTCTAACGTCACCTTCTGAACGCTAGAAAAATTGAAGGTTTCAAGCCAGCATATATGTCCCAGATGGCTGCTTAGGCCGTGCCCTGTTCGAAACCCGCACCCAGCTGAAGGTTTCAGTGGGTCCTCCAGGTCACACCCCAGTGTCTAACGTCACCTTCTAAACCCTAGAAAAATTGAAGGTTTCAAGCCAACAAACATGTCCCAGATGGCTGCTTAGGCCGGGCCCTGTTGGAAACCCTCGGAAACGGGGGAACCGCACCCAGCTGAAGGTTTTAGTGGGCCTTCCAGGCCGCAGCCCCACTGTCTAACGTCAGCTTCTGAACCCTAGAAAAATTGAAGGTTTCAAGCCAGCAAACATGTCCCAGATGGCTCCCTAGAAAAATTGAAGGTTTCAAGCCAGCAAACATGTCGCAGATGGCCACTTAGGCCGGGCCCTGTTCGAAACCCTCCGAAACGGTCCCAGCTGAAGGTTTCAGTGGGCCCTCCAGGCCACACCCCAGTGTCTAACGTCACCTTCTGAACCCTAGAAATATTGAAGGAATGCAAGGAAACATGTCCCAGATGGCTGCTTAGGCCGGGCCCCGTTGGAAACCCTCCGAAACGGGGGAACCGCGCCCAGCTGAAGGTTTCAGTGGGCCATCCAGGCCACAGCCCCAATGTCTAACGTCACCTTCTGACCCCTAGAAAAATTGAAGGTTTCAAGCCAACAAACATGTCCCAGATGGCCACTTAGGCCGGGCCCTGGTGGAAACCCTCCGAAACGGGGGAACCGCACCCAGCTGAAGGTTTCAGTGGGCCACCCAGGCCACAGCCCCATTGTCTAACGTCACCTTTTGAACCCTAGAAAAATTGAAGGTTTCAAGCCAACAAACATGTCCCAGATGGCTGCTTAGGCCGGGCGCTGTTGGAAACCCTCCGAAACGGGGGAACCGCACCCAGCTGAAGGTTTCAGTGCCACCCAGGCCACAGCCCCATTGTCTAACGTCACCTTCTGAACCCTAGAAAAATTGAAGGTTTCAAGCCAACAAACATGTCCCAGATGGCCGCTTAGGCCGGGCCCTGTTGGAAACCCTCCGAAACNACGTCACCTTCTGAACCCTAGAAAAATTGAAGGTTTCAAGCCAACAAACATGTCCCAGATGGCCGCTTAGGCCGGGCCCTGTTGGAAACCCTCCGAAACAGGGGAACCGCACCCAGCTAGCCCCACTGTCTAACGTCACTTTCTGAACCCTAGAACAATTGCAGGTTTCAAACAAAGAAAAAACGTCCCAGGTGGCTTCCAGCTGAAAGTCTTATGCCGGGCCCTTTCGGAATACTGGAAAAGCATGCAGAAAACACTTTTTCTCGAGCGCGCTCCCCCTAGCTGATGGCTGGGGTCGGCGGATATACACGCATACATATTTAAAACTATTTATCTGCACGCATTGTACCCAAAGTAAACCCTAATCCAACCCTAAAGCAACCCTAAACAAACGTTCAACTTTCAACAGACCCTATACCAACCCTATAAACCTTAAATCAACCCCAAATAGACCCTAAAACAACCATTGATGAATCTTAAACCAACCTCAAATGGAATCATATTTGGGATAGCTGCTCCAATTGGTAATCTAGACCAAACATCAAAGTCTATTTCTGTCCGGAATAATTTTTTTGATGCCTTCAACTGGCGGTCTAAAGCATTTCGATCCCCCCTCGTTGCCGGATCAAAAAAACATATTCCGGATCGAAAAATTATACCTAACCCACCTTCAATTTGTAATTCTATAGCCAATGATTTTTTTGCTCCCTCTCTCGTGCAACGGCTTGATCCACAACCAGCAGCACTTTTTCTGTCAGGATTTCGTCTCTGTATTCAACGGCTATGACGGTGTGCTGGAGCTTTGCACCAGACATTTAAGATGGGGGATCGTAGCTGCAAAGACTTTGGCAAAGACGTCATTTTTCTCATGACGTTGATTATCAGCAGTGGCCAAGGCTGTTCTTTGATGGTTATTGTGACAGTAATATAGTATGTGATGTCATAGTTCTATGAACGATATACCAATGAGTTTCCTGGGGACTAGTTCACTATCCATGAAACGTCAAACATGAAACACATATAGCTGTCATCACACTGGCGAGTACTTTACCCCCACTAACCGGGAATCGGCCGAGATTCAAACCACAGCCGAGGATTACTACCGTGACTTAAGCCTGGCTTCCGATGACAAATGGCGACTCTTTGGCGCAGGAACTGAGGTTTCATAGATCTAACTGTCGCAACCAGTCCAATTGCAGATTCTGAAAGAAATTGGAAAGCTGGAACTTGAATACCGGCATTTCCAACTTATTTCCTACCTATAAATGCCGGATGGCACTTTGAAAGACTGCGAGCACCTCACTTGTTGGTGTTCCGAGGTATGCTTGAGACATGCCTTCCGTAAACATCAGCTTTGAGCCATGCCGAGGAAACGTCAGCATACCTCTGCTGGCAGTGGCAGCTCGTGATGCCTTCGCCTCAAAGAAAACTGGAAGAAAACTGGTGGGCTCGAGGGTCGGCATTTTTTAAAACTGTTTGGAACTATACCCGAACACACTATGGGAAACTATGTACTTGATGCGTTCTTCAACAGTAAGCAGAAGTGCTGCGTGCAGAGTTTCATGCGCATGAAAGTCAGTGGACCAATTTTGCCCCGTTCGCTTCCAATCCAAAGGATCCAATCACACACTGCGATGCTTTGAGGTGGGAAATCGGGTGAGATAGGTGAGATAGGTCAGTGTTGGTGCCAGTTTGGATTCCTTTGGGTATCAAGGAACCTGTTGTCCAACAAACTGCATCGAGTTTTCTCACCAGGCTTTCTGGGTTTTGGGCTCCTGCACCAGGGCGAAAGAGTTTTCGGCCGAGAACCAGAATTTGCTGTTCTTGGTGACAGTAACTTTGTTTGCAAATTTAGCAGAACAGCAAGCCTTGGAAAGTACGCCAAAATCATGAAAATCTGGCAATCTGTCGAGTGTACCAAAGTGGTCTCGGATCAAAGCTAAACCGATGCGAAATCGCATCACCTGTCTCAAACTCCGAATTGGATCCTGTTACTTGGCCCTAGGAACGTGGAGGCCACGTTGGTTGGCCATGGGGCCTGCGGCCATGGAATCGTGGCTGGGATTTCATGAACGAGGCGATGGGAAGCGATGGGAAGCGATGGGAAGCGGCCTCTTCCCAAATGGCCCGTTCGCTGCAGCTGCGCCAGGCCATCCAGATCTTCATCAACGCTGTGAACGCAGCGGAGTCGTAGAATGTTTCGGGTGCTTTCTCAAAGCGTGCAAAATGGTGCTAACCTCTAGACCTGTCAAATTCTTGTCAATACCCACGGCAGGTTCACTTTCATTTGTGACTTATTTGTGTCAAGTAGCTTCTGAACCTAGGGATTTGGAACCAGAGCATATCCATTTCATGCTTTGAGAGAAGCTCCGAAGCCAGTTTTCGTCTTGCAAAGCAAGCACATTGCAAATGCACTGTGCTTTTGCGCAGGATCACTCCACAACCTCTAATATGTTGAACGCTAGATAAGATTCAGTTCTTACTTGTGTTCAAGTGCAAGTTATATCTGTCTTTGTCGGCTTCTTTTGCTTGCTCGCTTTCCTTTGCCGTTCACCCTCATACTTTTGCTGTAAACAGAGCACTTTGAATTTGCTCTGCCAAAGACCGCATACTGTAGCTGCCGAAAAAAAAAACATAGATCCAGTAGACTGTACGCTGATTGAATATCCCTGCATTCATCAGGCAAGCCGCAACATGATTGTTTGGGCCAGGTGTAGAAGGCGTGCTGGTTGCAGAACCCTTTCCAGCATTTGAGGTGGGGAGAAATTTTACTTGTGGCAGTCTCGAACAAATGACGCGATGAATCGCACACCACTTGTTAACCGCAGCTTTGTGATTTCAACTATTTCAATCATGTTTGGATTGATTATATAATACTTGCCAATTGGCACAATTGGTGGGATCTGCCGAATATGCTGAACATTAAACACGGTTCCTCAAAAGATTCGACAGGTCGGGTTGAACATGTGTGGAGACCATGGCCAAAGGTGATCTTGCAAATCACAGGGTATGTGGACGAGTTAAAGGAGATTGAAGGAGACCTTATCAAGAAGACCTAGTTGGATATGTACCGTACCAGAAGGCAAGATGATGGATGTAGATGGATGATGATGGATGTAGCCTTTTTCGTATGGTCCAATGAAGACAGCAAACATGTCCGATGGCGCTGGAGGCAGCTTCGCTTCTCCCAATGATGCAGCTTCTGGCTTCACTCTTGGGAGAACGCCTCACATCGATGCACTGGGAAGCGGAGGCCTCCACGAGAGAGTTGGTTATGTCGTGTTGGTCCTCAAGACCACAACCTTTGCCAGATCACCATCTTTCCCTGGAGCTCGTATCAAAATGTTTCCAAAAGCTGCTTGTAACCTGAGGGTAAAGTTCTCTTAGAAACCTTGGCTTCAGATATCCCAGATTTCGGGCCCGGGTTGCCAGGCGCGGCGGTCGCAGACCGTGATTAATCGCCTTCTTCAAGGTGTGGAGGTGCTGGCCGACGCCTGAGATCGTTTCATCATTTTTGCCCATTCGAAGATCCTCCTTGCGACAGAATTTTACCATCTGCGTCAGCGAAGTGGGGGTTTCCATAAAATGGGATCGTTTATAATGGAAAATACCACCATGTTAGGAACCCTCCAAGTGATTTTGCCATTCTTGGACCTGCTGATGAAAGATGTCTGACCGTCTCTGTTGATCTTTGTTGGTGCAGCCTCAGGCCAAGCCATCTGAAGAGTGGGAAAAGAACTTAATGCAAAGTGCTGCCGAAGTTTGGAAGCCCATCCATCGCAGCCAATATCCTGAATTTGGGATTGGCACTACCTGGTGGGTTGAAGTGGATGACGCCATTTGTCAAGTAACTTGTCAGGGATGAGTGTTGCCTCATCCCAGGGATGAAATTCTTGTGAGCTTAGATTCTTAGATCAAGCTTTATGTGAAGTGACATTGCTGAGGTTCCAAACGAAGTGCTTCGCGGTGATGTAATAATGAAAGATGCTGCTGTGTGGCAGTTGGACAAGAGGCCGCGCTGATTCAAAGTAGTCGATTTGATGTGGAAAAGGTGTCGAATTTGGCACGCAAATGAAATCAAGAGCATTCTTGTTTGAGTTCATAGGGCTTTGACCCTGCCAGGACCTATGTGGATATTTGACGGGACCTCAAAGCGTTGAAGCTGCACGTGTCCAGCTTCTTCCATTGAACTGTTTTATTCAACTTTGGTGAACTCATCCGAAATCAAAAAATCAACAAATCCCAAACTCACAGATCCAAACATTCCAAAAACCATCCGATTTCGCCCTCCTTCCAGTGATCCGAGGTGGGCAAATGGATGGCAGCCTAAGTCTCTTAGCGGAGGAGGCCTTCACCATGTCGTCCGAAACGACATGGGAAGTTTCCTGCGCCGAGGACGGGAATGACACCAGGGGCTGAGATGAAAGGATTGAAATAGTTGATCCTCCACGGATATATACAGTACAACAATATACAACATCTATTATTTGTATTTGTGTAATGTGTATGATATGTATATGATATGTATATGACATGTATATGATATGTATATGATATGTATATGATATGTATATGATATGTATATGACATGTATATGATATGTATATGATATGTATATGATATGTATATGATATGTATATGCTATGTATATGATATGTATATGATATGTATATGATATGTATATGATATGTATATAAATATATATGTATATGTATGATATGCATATAATTATATATATATATATATATGATATGATATGTACATGATATCTCTATATATATATGTATACTATGTACTACATGTAATACACAATGCTGTAAACCCAATGATAAACCTTCGCCACTACTGCCTAGTTGGGATGATGTAAAATGTTTGGCCTACTAGTTGCATTTGTTTATTGGTTGGTTTACCACGTTATACATGTATGTATAAGATTGTACAAGTATGTATATATACACATAGTCACATAGTCATGTTATTGTGATACATATATGAATCATATATATATATATATATTCATATTTTTTTGGCTGGCTGCTCAGAGAAGCGTCACACGCTACGGCAGCATGCAAAGAATTCTGGTCCATGCCATGGCTCCTTCACATCAGCCTGCAAAATCAGCGCCAATCGCAGCTCCCATAGCTGTACAATGGAGTGCTTTGCATCGCTCAAGGAAAACTGCAGGCAATGATGGAAGGTCCTCTGTCTCCAGAGGGAAGGTGGCCAACGCTGCTAAAAACCCCTCTGCCAAACCTTTACAAAGAGCTGGGGGATACTCTTTCAATTTGGCAGTGCGGAATCTGCCGTGATCATCTACGCCTATCGTGCCCTTGCGTGGAAGATCGGGGCAAACAAGGTTGGCATGCAGGTGAGTCGGTCAATGACTCAAATTGAGCGTCATCAGGCTTGTACGTTTAGCGCTGTCAGCGCCAAACAATCCCTGCGAACACTCAAATAGCTCAAAACCCGGCAGCCTCAGAAGGAGTTGAACCAGCGGCAAACGCCAAATGCTCGCAGCGGTGGCGTCTTGAGGTTCTCCCGGATGTTCAAGGACTCCATGTCCACCAGTGGTGGAGAGCAAGGCCATCGCGTGAAGGCTGAAGCCAAGGAGAACATGGCCATCGTGTAATTGAAGCATCTCCCGCAAAGAAACTGATTCAATACCCCAAAGGGTCTCCAGGGTACGGATGATTCGTGGACAGCGTCTGCCGGCGGCCTCCAGGGTCTCGTCAGTACGGCCACGCGCCACTGACCAAGTACAGCAGGGAGGACCGCTCAACATGCCAATCACCCAGCCTGAGCGTATGGCCTCAAGCCAGAAGCTTTGGGTCGCCGGCTTGGAGATATCACCCCACTGGGCATCGATGACCAAGTCCAAAGAAATAACCAAAACTCCCTCCATGTCTCGGTGCCGTGCAATGAGGTCAATGTACCATTGGAAATCTCCAGGTCTTCGACGGCCGGAGTATGCGTGCAAAATGATGCGCTCTTTGAAAAAGATCCGCGGGCAAGAAGTCGATGCGGGTGTCCACGGTGTCGCAACACCGGTCAAAGAATCACACCAACCTTCATAAAGATCTAGATCAAAGAGCCGAACTCCATCGGCGCGGTCATACTCAACCTCACAAAGGAAAGGCCATGAAGATGGAGTCGCCAGCTGGTGCAGAACATCAAGAACCTCCTGCCGCGACAAGCAAATATCTGTACACGCCTCCTCAGTGAAGGAATCTACCAGATGCCATAGAGTGATTTGCGTTCGTGACCAACTGACCGGAAAGCCTCTGATAATCTCCTGCAATAAACCAAAAAGAGCCTCACAGTCCGTCTGCTCAAAGTCATAGATGGCCAATGCGATGGCTTCAAAAAGGGGCACATGATGAAGCTCAAGATCGCGGGGAGGACCAACTAAAGCTTTCGGGCCACTGGATTTTTGAACAGGAAGGAGGCCATCATGCCGAGCTCGGAGCTGGTCATTGATCTTGGAACCAATGCCCGGGGCAGGGATTCCCTGAACAGGTCGGCTGTTCAGAACTTGACGGCAGGCCTGCGCCGTGCGCAGATGAATCTGCAGCTTGTCGTGGGTATGGAATTCTTTCAGACATGCTTCACATGATGTGCCCGTCACCCACTGACGTTCAAAGGCCAAAACACGATGCTTGCGAAACATGTGTGCTCCTTCACCACCCTTAGAGCGACATCGTAGCGAGCAAAGCATACAGCCATAGAACTCCGATTCCTGACGATCAGTAAGGGCTGGTCGAACTGGAGCTGTCTGAAAAGATCCAGCGGATTCGAAAACTGCAAAAACATCACGATGTAGTTTACGGATCAGAAGACGATCTTTGAGCTGTAGGATGGAAAGTTTCAAGCCACGTTGCAGAAGAGTCTTCCAGTAGCTGCGATGATATCGAAGGACATATTCCCAGTCACAAAAGTGAGATCTTGGGTCGCGGAGTTTGCAAGTGTTGACAATCTTCCCCCACAACCAAGCCAGATCATCACGGACGAGAGTACACCATGTAGTGTCAGCACGAATAGCTGCCCAAGGCGTGACCTTCTCGCACTTGTACAAGAGTCCCAGATATCGGAGACGAGAAATCCGCATGAGAATCTCCATCGAAGGCAATCCTGCGTCACTTTGAATTTCATCATCATGTAATGCGGCATCATGCGCCAGTCTGAGCAATCGACGATACAAACGAACCAAAGCACTCTGCATGTACTGAAAGGTGCGCTTGTCCTCGATGACCCAGGAGTCCATGCCGTAGCTGATCTTGCTCATGACAAGACTGCCAAAAAGATCTGCTCGACGAGCCGCTGAAAAGGTGGGGTTTTGAAAAAGGAGTCTCCTGTGTGCGGAGAAGGCAGCATTACCAAGCGCAAAGCGTTGGCGAACTTCCTTGTGAGAGACTCCAGAATGGTGAGCCACATTGCCAAGATGTGTGTATTGTCCAACAACTGAAATGTGATGAGTTCCATATTCGGTCAAAATGGGCATGCGTCGACCTTGGAAAGCACTGAAGTATTGGACTCGGAGAGCTCGAGAGCCACGTCCTCGCAAGGACAGCAGGATTTCGCTTTTGCCCGGGTCCAAATTGGGGCTCACGCCATGGGCTGTGCAAGTCTCCAACAGAATGCTCGTGGCGACACTGGCTCGATGGACAACTTCAGAGGCTGTAGCACCGGAGATCGAAATGCATACATCATCCATCCATGTGGGGCCCATCATAGAATGACGAATGTTGCCCTCCGCAAAGTCCACGGGGAAGAGTCCCAGAGCCGGAGTGTCCTCATAGATCTCGAGAAGTCCCAAATCAGCCAAACGAGATTCCACCAAAGTAAGGACACGGGTGAACATAAAGCCAAACACGATGTCAGCAATGGTTTAATGCCGATCTGGGTATGAACTCGATCCTCTTGTCCATGGAGACCAAAATGTGTATTGGTGTGGAGGGCTTGCAAAGCTCTGCGCATGTGAGGCGGCATCTGAGCTTGTTCAGTGCCTGCTGGATCTCGGAGTAAGGCTTGAAGATCAGCCAAAGCATCTGCCGGAAGTTGTAAGCGTGCAGCCATTGCTGCCAGAACCGAGTCTGTCATGCGACCTCCAATTGACAGCGGTCTGAGGACACGGTAAAATGCCTCACGCAAATCCAAAAAGATCAATGCATGGGAGCGATGTAGACGCTTGGCGGTTCTGGCAGCTGCAGGAATGTAGTGCACACCCATCGTCACCGGAATGTGTCGGCGACCTCCTATTTGCTCATTCTGGAGAAAGGTCTCATACACATCAGCCTGATGATCTCGTACAGCTCTGTGAACTGATTTGGCAATATGTGAACTTACCAGCAGGGATCGGTAAGATTCACAAAGGTGCTGTGGACCTTTTCGTTTCCAAGCGGCCACTAAAGTGCCGCCTTTGTGTAATAAGGCTTCCTGCCCGTGCACACAAAGTTTGAGCAGTTGGCTGTACGTCCATCTTGCCATTTGAACTGGATACAACCGACAAACCTCTGGAGGAATTGAATCATCACCGACCGCTTTGCCAACGCGCACCCTTCTAAATGACTTTTCCAGGTCAGTCAAGGAAGGCAAATCCTCTGGTTTCAGGATGATCTCATCTTGCTTGAAGTGAGCCAAACTCTGGATCCACAATGAACGGAGATCTGCATGGGAAAGACGTGCACCCCCTTCCATCTCTGCAAAGAACGAGATCCATCGGTTGCGAAGTTCTTCAGGGGTGCGACAAAGTTGCCCATCAGGATTCGCAACCATGGGAAGAGGAGAACTCTTTTTCAATTTCGGATTTGTGGGCCCAAGCAGTGGTTTCAGTGTATGGAGGATCTGTGAGGCTGCACAATCAGGTGGGAGAGCTGCAATGGTCGTACCAATAGCTTGTCTTCTGGCGCGACACAGCATGGAACGTAGTCGTTGAGCAGTATCGTGAACACGCAGTCCAATCGCCAATTGCTGAACACGCAAGCTCACTGTGTAGGGCAGCGGTGTCTCCAATGCAAAATCAAAGTCAGGAGCCTTCCACGCAAAGAAACAACTTCTGAGAAGATCACGTGCTGCACCACGACGAAGTTCACGTTGACGTCGTTGGTGTCGAAGTTTTTGACTCCGCAGAGCCCAAATGTCTTCTGTGATATAACTCTTTTTGGGACCTTGTGGGCTATCCGCACAATGCGTAGCCAATGTGCGAAGGAGGTGGCCATTGAAATGGTTCACTTGCGTCTCAATGTCAGTCCCCCAAGAGCAAGGCGCATATCCAGCCAAAGCAGAGGTCAGATTGCGAGATCCAATCAGGGTTCGATCATGTCCCACTGCAGGTTTGGACACAGTGCGCGTGGTACTCATCGTAGTCCACTTGACCTGCAAAGCTACTGCGCGATGATCACCCAGATGTCCGAAGTCCAGTGCTTCCAGAATTTCTGAGTGAGTGCAAAAGCAATGCCAGTCACAGGGTAGCAGAACATAATCTAGGCGAAGTTGATGGTCTTCTGTGGGACTGGTCCAAGTGACATGATCTCCGTGATGAATCTCAGACGTGGCTGGAACACAAAGAGCATGTGCTCGAAGAAAGTCACGAAGTAGTTCAGTGTTGGGAGAAGACCGATCATCAAAGTTGAAAATATGGTGACCATCTGAAGGCCCAGTCAAAGCGTTCGCATCGATCATGACAACCAACTTGCTCGGATCCACAGAGGGCAGAACTTGTGTCATCAAATCATTCCACCAAGCACTGCGATCATCAACATCATGTCCACTATGAGGGGCATGTGCTGTCAGCAGCCAAAGCTCAATCAGGTCATTCTGTACGTGGACCAACAAATGACGTGGATGCGCTGAAACCACCACAAAGTCAGAGCGTTTGAAGTAGCACGGGCGTCTTCCATGCCAGGCAAATGGTTGCGCAAGATTGGCCCAAAGTTCTACGCCCAATTGTCCCTTGGCAGCACCACTGGAGAAGCGGAGGATCTGATTCTGAAAACTGGAGCCAGCTTCCGTACGTGCCTCCTGAATGCCAATGAAACTCAAATGATGGGCTGCAAACTGCTCTCGAACATATGCCAACTTTCCGGCAAAACCTTGATCACCGCGATAAAAGGTGCGGACATTGGCAGTGGCAAAGCTCAGAGCAAAAGAAGTGGGCTTGCTTTCCTTGGTACGAAGTACTGGAGATGGTGCAGAATCTGCAGGAGGAAGATCTGGATGCCGCAAATCAAGTCCATTTTGAGTGAGCACAGGTACATCTGGCTGATGACTCACAATCATCCATAGGTGTCGAAGGACAGGTCCAAAAGTAGCCATATGCAGCGGTTGCCTGGGGAGAAATAGACTTCGTTTGCCTTCCAATATGGCCAAAAAATCGACCAGTTCGTTGAAAGGATCACCTGTATGACTGCGAACATGCTCAACACGAAGAAGATCCCCAGGAAGGCATTCTTGAAGAGCTTGGTAAAGTGCTCGCACATGTTGATAAGGCAGATCACCGATTTGGGAACCAATCCTGCCCGCAGCCTGGTCGCCAACAAGACGAGAGTCGCTGACAAACACTGTAGGAACTCCATCATTGCGAGCGAGCCTCCAAAGACCTGCCCAGAAGAGGGCTTCAGTTTCTGAGGCGTCAGAGCCGATCCTTGTAGTGCCTATGTGGTGCGCAGCCGAGTGCTCATACAAGACTTGTTGACATTGAAACCCCAAAAACTGCAGTTGGGATGGCTGATGATCAGTGGCGTACTGTTCAGCAAAGACTGCAAACGCCCATGAATCACTAAGATCATGCTCAGCAATCCATTCTGGCGGTCGATGACGATGGGATGTCTGCGACGATCCGTCGGTGAAGATGACATAGCGATCACATCTTTCAACTGGGCCACATTGATCCAGGGCTTGTCGAATAAAGTCAGGCAAGTCAAGGATTGTGTAATCAGTCCACAAAGTGGCATGGTGGTCGCGTTGAATGTCAGTCAAAACGTTCAAATCGACCTGAAGAAGACAACGCAAGGACGTCCCAGACAACTCTGGTACTGGAAGAAGTGTTCCAGTCGCTTGGTGCACAGGCTGTCGTGTTGGCCAAGGGGTCCGTGGACGGTGGACTTGAGCTCGAACATCAAATTGTGGTTGGACATCATCAAAATGTATGCAAGTCAAGTTGGAGTCCCATTGTTCACAATGAAGCAGAACAGCTTTGGTGAATCCTTTGCGGTGGAGATACTTCATGTGATCATGCTCATCCAAAGGATGAAAATCATAGCGATAGAAAACCGCTGGCATGGCCATGGGGCCAGGGCCACAAAGGACGTACTCAAAGAGGTTCGCATCAGGTGTAGTGCCAAAGTGTGCAAACACCGTGTCATGAGCACCGCAAAGAAAGGTCGTGCAAACAAGGCCCCAACTGGCAAGTTCCAAGGTTGCATTCTGTGCAGAATAGATTCCTGGAAGTTCAATGTAGTCAGGTACGAGATGATGTAGTTCTGGAGAAGCATTGTGTAACACACGAACAAGGACCGGAGACTCCTCATGTTTCCAATCCTCGTGGACCAAATCCCCAACCTCCGGGAAGTACATGGGCAGAGCTTCCGGCCACTGACCGTGAGCCACCGTGTCAGTTGTTAGGCGCTCGGAAGATGCTTTCAAACAGTCCAAAGTCTCTGGAGGAGGAGATGGAATCAACGTATCCAGTAAAAGCACTTGTCTTCGTTGCATGTGCCGTTGTAAGAAGACAGTCGCATCAGCAGCATTGTCAACTGCTGCAATGGGTTTGGGCTGTAAATGGACCGTGATTCCAAAGCCATTGAAACCAGGAATCGCATCACCTGATCGAATAGGCTGTTGAGCATGCCATGCTTCACAAAGCAAAGTTCCACTAATGGGATGACATCGATCTTGCAGTCCAAGTCCTTGTAGAAGATGATCAAACTGGATCAGTGCCAAAGTGGTGATGGCAACCTGAAGAGAAGGACTGTCAAGAGGACGAGAGTGATCATACACAGTCAAGACACTCGTGGCTAGGGCCGCATGTGACTGTCTGACAAGAACCACGTGTGGAAAAGGTTCATGACCAGGCCAAGGCGGTACTGGACGAACTGGATGAAATGAAATCTGATCCGCTGGTTGGATGATGTCTTGCCAAGTTTGTCTGAGGGTGATCTCCCACAATTCAAACCTCCCGTTGAGATGCACTACACGAGGTCGATGACAAGCACGAAGAGCGGGATCATGATGATCTGTGAACCATGTGACAACATCGGCAGAGGCAAGCTCGTTCTCCCATCCAAAGGCAATGCGACTCCACTGCACATGTAATTCTTGAACGAAATCACTCATGGTGTGAAGATGTGGAGTAGGATCTGTCGAACTCCCCGATGCAGGTTGAAATGCGACTTGTTCATTGGATGCAACATGGTCTTCAAAGTCAAGTGCATCTTGTTCAGCTTGATGAGCAGCGACAATCTCTCGTAGGGGGACGTGTTCAATCAGGACTTCGAGATGCATGCCATGATATATTGGCCATACCTCCTGCGGTGCAAAGGAGTGTGGACCCACAAATGCCTGGCAATCAAAGTCAGGATTTTCGCAGACAATGTCCAGGTCATTAAAATGGATGAGGCCGCCAAAATCAAGGCGACGTGGCACAATCTGCGCAAAGCGGTCCTGAAGTGCTCCATCTCTCGATCCCCAGAAAGAACTCAACAAAGCTGCTCGATCTGCTGGTCCAATGGACTGCATGAGGATCAAATGTCCACCATGACGAGCATGCGCAACTTGTGGATGGACAATAGCAAGTTCGACCGGAACTCTGTGACGAACTCGGTCTCGCCAGATGTGGCGAAGATGGCGTACCCATGCATCTATGTCCTCACCCAATGCGATGTCACGAGAGTAACTGCACCGAGGAAATCCTTCTCCACTGACAAACCAAGTCTCAAAGATCATCACAGGCTCATTGTGCTGATTGCGCTGTTGAAGAGTGGGTCTGTTCCACAACTCCCACAGTGGATCAGTTCTCAAAGTGAAATCTTCATCCTGTCCATGAGCACGTAAGAGCGCTTGGCCTTGTTCTGGAGCTCGAGCACAGTGGGCAATGTTGGTGGACTCAATGACGTCCTTTGATCCAAGTTTCCCATGAATCGCCATAGGCTGCAGGAAGGATGTGACTTCATCATCAGGAAAGTCCGGAAGCGCAAACCTGTCATCCATGTCCTCCGGCCAGTAGTATTCGCCTGTCTCACATATAGGCTGGTCAGGGTGTGCTGGGACTGCCAATCGAACATAATCTCCATGGGCCAGTTGTAAAGGAGGATCTGAAATGGCGATGTAGTCTCCATTGTGCCAGAGCCAACAACGGTCCGGGTGAGCCGAGCAATGACCGTCAAAGCCAAGCAAGCGAATGGTGGATTCTCTGTTGGAACGGGCCGGAAGCCATCGTACTCGACGGTCAAGAAGGCTTGCTGGCCCAGAATGATCGTACTTGTACTCGACATCTGCAAGGCAAAGTTGCAAGAATGGGGCCTGTGGTACATCAGCTCTTCTTCGCAAAATCAAACAACGATGTTCTTGTTCAGGAAGATCAGAAGGACAATGAATCACCGTGTAAACTTGTTCAATGTCCTGAACCTCGATGTTGAATGCATGAGCAACACGAACATAAAGTTCATCACCATCATCCCATGGAACTTCCACTTCACGTGGTGGTAGATGAAGTGAAAAAACATAGGTCAGATGCCATTCTGAGGCCATTACCTGTGAAGTAGGGGTGGTATCCGAAGATGAACTCGATGAAGTGCTAATCCCCAGATCTGAGGGAGTTCGGGAGCCGTCCACATTGAGTGCAGGCACAGGTGATCTTGCCATAAAGCCAACTTCATCTGTATCTTCAGGAGCTGGTGCTCTGGGAGGATGATCGAGTTCTGGAGGTTCATGTTGTTGCCGCAGACGCGCGAAGACACGTCGTTCCCATTCTTCATCGGTGAGCATCATGGGAATGCGGATGACCAAACCTAAACCATCATGTACTCGAAGTTCACCATCTCTAGGAAAAAGATGACGTCCAGAGCGAATTGTGCATGGGCCAAACCCATGTTGCAGCAATTGTTGGCACGCCTCTAAGGCTTCAGCACGTTGAAGAACCTCTGCATAGCTCATGCGCAGGGTCATTGAATGTGCAATCTCCAGAATTTCAGGTCCCTGGATTCGATCAAAAACTGAAGTGGTCAAAACCGCAGCCTGGCCCACCACAGGATGTTGAGTGATGATCACAACCCCAACTGTTCCTTGTGTCACTGACAGTGGAGGCTCTGGGCGCACAACATGAAGCATGTAGCCCACAAGGTGATCGAAATGATCGTGCCAAACATCTTTGATAATCTCATCCCAGCACTCGTAATGCTGGTCCAATCTCAATGGACGATTCAGAGGTTGTCGAGTACATGTTTCATGGCTCACATAATAGCTTCCCAAGTAAATAATAGGTCCTTCTTCAAGAAGCTCAACAGCTCCTTCTTGCTGGAGAATTTCCCAGATTTCCGCTGTCCAACCAGGAAAATGATGCAATGGACGTCGGCCATCTCGCTGTCCACGTCGAGGGCTGTTGTCCTCATCAGAGAAAACTGGCGGATCAGGCAGATTCGGAACCTCATTTGGATCAGGTCGATTTGAAATGGGTGTTGAGGCTACGCCAGACAATGGTCGTAGTGAAAAAGAAGATTGTCGGCTCAACACGGCCGTTTCCGACAGCGGTGCCTGACAATCAGAACGTTTGCACTGAAAAAGGTCTTGTTGCCCATCAATTTCAAGTGCAGGAGCTGTATTGGTAGGTGCAAATGGGCCATCATGTGAAGGGTGAAACGGGACAATGGTCTGAACCTCGTTCTGTGCGGATGCAGCTTCTAGTAATCTCGAAACTTCGTCACAGATTCCAGGCTGAACATCTCGAGGTTTCCAAAGTCCAAGTTCTTGAAGATCACAATCTGGTACAGGATCTCGAGAATCTTTGATGAAAGGCTCAAAGAAAATCTCGTCAAAATGTCTTGTCAAGATTGGGAGTGCCAGGGAACACTCCAAGAGCAAAGCCCTTGTCTGTGCATGTTCAGGGCTGATGTAGTTGTGCTCATGAACTAAGGAATGTGGTGGTGGCAAAGGCCCAACACGAAGCCCACAGGTGTTGAACTTGGCCACAAAGTCAAAAGATGTAAGTAGTTTGCAAGCTGCTTTTGTCCTCCGGCCATCTGGATACTGATTGCAAACAGTCGGCCAAAAAGACAATCGGCGAAAACGCCGTTGGCCCTGCCCATCGCCTCTCCAGGCTTTTGTGACGAACTCATCCACAATCCTGGCCTCCAAGGACGCATGGAGGGTCTGGGCTAATTGGATTCCCGCGGTCTCTTGGAATCTCCAGGCTCTACTACTTCCACTTCGTCGCCATCGGCTTGTCTTGCCGAGAGGGAACGTTTTGTGATCTTTTCGTCGATCGTGTCGCGCACCTTCTGAACCACACCCTTCAAATCTGTCTTCAATTGAAGTAGATGTGGTTGTTCTGTTGCCGCCTCCATCTCCTCTATTTGCATTGACGAATCCAATGCTGTTTGGCCTTCTTGAAGTTCTCCAGCAGTCACCGTACCTTCCATAGTACGAACATGAATTGCATGAAGCTGCCCTCGAACTTGTTGGAGATGTTCTGCAGCCTCGTGGTGCTTCTCTGTGAATTTCTTTTCTCCCTCCTCGTAAGAGTCTATATGGGCAATCCACATTTTCGTGGCCTTGTCCAAGTACTGAGTCCATTGGGTGCGAAAGGCTTCCCATTGTTCCTCGACATCGGACAGTTTCTTTTTGGCTGTCTTGACTGCAGACACCAATTGGTGGTAGCTCTTGGCCTCGTCTTTGCGGGTAGCCGCCTCCACTGCCGCCAGTGCCTTTTTGACATCCTCCGATTGCTCCTCTGGCTGGTTGCGAACTTTGACACTGAGATTCCTCAAAGCTAAAAGTTCCGCATCCTCTTTGTCCTTCTCCAATTTGGACTTGCCAAAGGGCTGCATAGCTGTCGAAGCTGTGGCTGACAGGATCGATGTCGTCGTACTGGCTGGCTCTGCAGGGAAAGGATGCGCAGGTGGTTGCATCCATTGCGCTGACGGTGGCATAAATCCAAAAGCTGCTGCACCACCTTTTTCGGAAACTTTTCCTTTGCTTTTGCCCATGTCGATCTGTGGTGGAGCTTGATCTTCCTGTTGTCCTTTGCCAGAACGTCGTCTTGCACTTCCACTTCTTTGTCGAGGGGATTTTGTTCTGCCACTGTGCTGTTGGACATGTCTCCATTGAGAAGCATCTTCTTCCCATGGCACATCTGTCCACGACTGGGTGTAACCAGCGGTCTGCTTCTTCTTGTGCGGTCGATGCACATAGGTGGTGTCGATACATAGATTCCAATGTCCATGACATCCACCACAATATGCCGATGTCGAACTCACCATGCGCATACAATACTTGCATCGCCATGGGTCTGCCTTCGCCATCTCGAGTCTGATCTTGTCCAAGAAATGGTGATCTCTCGAATGATGTTGGGCCAGAACAGTTCGAATTTTGTGAAGCCGCTGTACAGGTAGTCGAAGATAGCCACGCCGGTGTAAGAACCAATCCAATCTCGCTTTTGCCCTTCTGCGCCGGAAAATTCTCCGCTGCGAAGGTGTCGTGGTGAAAAGTGACGTTTGCGATGCACTTGCTCAGAAACAATGTCAAGAAGATGATCAAAATTGCCGGTCTCATACACAAAGGTAGAAAAGACCGAGTGCCAGAGGCCACAAAAAGAGGCAGCTAAGGCAAAGAAATTTGAATTGTAAAATATCCAAAAATGACCCAACAGTTTATGGCAGTGTACTGTTGAAACCCGTCCCTGAGCTTCGTCAGGGGATGAAGTGAACAGAATATTGATGGGATGCCAGGAGACGAACCGGTCGAAATCCCCAACGCAAAGCCCAAAATATGAAGTTCACCTTGACAATGTTCCCAAGGCCGTAAAAGTCAGAGTCGAGGAACAGGAAGTCAGTGAGCAATGGCGATGTGGTCCTGCCCTGGAACCACAGAGCGCAAGACTTGAAGGCGCTTGCCAGTAGATGCAGCGCCCGCGGCTCGATGGCTCACAAATCAGCCGCTGAGGTTTCGGGGGGCCCTTGTTAGCCGAAACCCTTATATTCATATATGTATATATGCATTTGAAACCTGGAAGCCAACTCACTATCTCTATTATCAATGTGAATTACATCAATCAGTTTCGTTCCAAAGAACCTTGTTTTGATGGCCTGATCTCTTGGCTCTGGGCATGCAGGAATTGTCTCTCCAAAGCAGTGGCTCGTTGGGGGCTCAGCTGCGAAACACTTGCCCCTTGGTGTCATCAAACATGGCTAGCTGGGAAAAGCCCCTACAAACGGGTATTTAAATGGAAACTTATCTATGAATAGGGATTTTCCATTGCCATGTTTGATTCCCAGAGGGTGCATCAATTCTTCGGAAACTCAAAAGATGACCAGCCATTCGTGGCTCCATGGGATCCATTGGCTACTTAGCAGCCATAGCCACGACCAAGGCATTCCTCCTCAAGGGAGATTTGTGTGCGACTGCATGGGATTGGAAAGCTGGGAAGCTGAGGGACTGGTCGATCCGCCACTGTCACCAGGGGCTGTGGATAGACACCACCAAGATTTTGGAGAAATGGACCAAATGGGATGTGGGGTCAAACTGTTGCAACCCCCATGTGGAGGTTTCCTGAAATGGTGGGTACCCCTATTTATCATCCATTTTTCCTTGGGATTTTCTATCACCATCCAGCCATCGGGGTACCGCACCAGGCCAACAGTGCTGGATTTCACGGATCATGGTGAGAGGTTGGATCACTTCGATCTGGCAGCTGCGGAAGCGTTGGCGAAATCTTCGCTGAGAGCTGCCTTACAGGTGCTGGGGGGTTGGCTACCAAGGGCAGTAACTACGTGTTTTTTGACCTCGATATAAGCCGTGTAAATAATAGTACAATAATGTATAATATTGATATATATATATGTATATATGTACAAATACACATACATATGCATACGTTACACGTATATGTATAGATGTATACATACATGTATGGGGAACAACATGGTTATTATTTCCCACTTGCTGACTGGGATACACCTCCCCGAGTGTGTTGAGGTGATTTGGTCGTTTCGTCAGTGCAGGCTCGCTCCCAGCTGCAAGAATTGATCCTGCGCAAGCACTCCACCGAGCAAATGCAGGTGCTGCTGGAACAGAATCTTTGAATCCCAAGAAATGCACAGGCTCAACAGATTTGAGGGAAACTCTACGGGAAACCATGTTATTTACCCGCGAAAACACGGGTTTTCTATGGTTTTCAGCATCTTGCGGCCAGTCCCTGATCTCGGAGTTCAGCATGGCAACCAACACCTTGGATTTGGTGAGCAGCATCGAGAGGGCTGTGCAGGTCGGGATCCACTGATTTGCACTGCTACTTGCTGACCATGGATTCAGATGAATTCAGATGGATTTTAGTTTCTGATTTGGTTGCTGATTTGGAGTTGTTTTTTCTAGATGGAGGGATTCAGAACCACTTTTTCTGCAGGTGGTGACGCACTCCAAAAAGTGTAGCGTCTTTTTTATCGACAAAGACTCTGCGGAGGTGCCTCGGAAAGCTGCTGCCAGCAATCAGATAGGTTCAACTGAGATTTTTTATCAAAACCTATAAATTTTGTCTATACATTCGGCCCGGATGAAGAATTTGTAAATCCCCAGCTATTCTAATGTGAACAGAAGGGGATGGAAGATGGGTAACCGCCTGAGGTTTGGTCCTATCCTACCCAATCCGTCTTTGAGTCCTTCCGCTTTGCCTTTGGCATTGGCTTGCCTGGCCGGATCGCAGAGTTCATAAAGGCCAGTGGGCTGGGGCAGCCAGTGGAGTGTTTTTCAGCAGGATTCGGAGGTAGGGGAGTGTTTCACCATATTTTACTAGGGAGGGTTGATTGTATGGGTTGACTATCCTTTTCTATTGATTTGGACGAAATCATTGCAATGTACCACAGGACAACGCTGGTGAACAGCAGGGAGCTTTGGTCTACAATGCTCGATCCCAAGCTAGGATGCTGTTGCATGTAGAGATACAGAGGGATGGATACCCAAGGAGCAGAGCAAAGAGAAATTGCTACTCGAATCAAAATGTTAGGGCAGAACCATAGGAAAGAACTGCCTCCACTGAGGACGTAAAGGCCTGCCCCTACTTGGATCCTGTGCCATTTGCCGGGCTCTCAGTGGCTCATGGCAACCAACATCAATTCAGACATGGCAACCGACTCATGACTGGCAGGGCATGGATGACGCCCGTGGCATCATGGTTGCAGCCATCAAGAGCGCAGGGAAGGAGACCCTTGAACAGTGCATAGTTACTTGACTTGATACCATATCACAGGAAAGGCTTGAGCAGTGATATCCACTTTGCAGGTCGCTTGTTCATGTTATTTCTATTAAGGTGGGGTCACTTTGCAAGTCGGTGGACGGACTATACAACATGTCCCTCCTTCAGCCCCTTCACCGAGATCCTAATATACTAGATCAATCTGTGTGTATAGCTTATCTATCTATCTATCTATATATATATATATATTTACTTGTTTACTACAGGATATCCAGTCCACACATGGATAAATCCATGAAGCCATTTATGTACAGATGCAATTGAAATCAGAGCAGGACAGCAAGCCACTTGGCCTCATCATCGTTGGAGACAAAAGCATTGGCACGTTGAACGACAGCGAGGAGTGCTGTGGGGACTTTCACCCTCTGTGTTGCTCCTTGCAGTTTGGTCACCATTTGGGGTCTATCCAAAAATGGGGCACCCCGAAAATCCAAGAGTTTGTCATGAGTTTTGAGTTTCCCTTCAAACATGACCATTGTATAGTCTTGTATACTCTCCATACTCCAATTACTCCAAACCTCTTTGGTTCAGCTCGTATTGGAGAGGTGACCATGTCCTATTGACGCAAAAACCCATGGGCGGAGGACGTGGTTTCGGCCTTCTCTTTCTGGGGCAGCGGCAAAGTGGAGTTTACCAACCAGGACAGCGAGTTCATCGACTGGCTGGCGAATGCTGCAGGGAAGCTCAGACCTATGGAAACTATGAAACTATGGATGGAATGCTGAAAAAGGGGGTGGTCACAAAAAGTGGCCGGGATGAAAAAAGGTGGTCTATCCGTGGCAGCTTGGAAATTCTCCCAATAAACTCATAGATTGGTGGACGATGGTGGATGGTTCTGAGGCTGGAAGCCATGTGGAACGCCTCTCCCTGGATCTCATGTGGACGAAGGCGTTGCTGGAGCGCAACAATGACACAAGCGGATCTGGCGCCATGAAGCAGGACATCTCTCGCCCCAGGTGGCACACGACACCAATATCAATACTACCGTACTGTGTTACTATCATGAAAGTCATTACCATTCATCATGTTATTATGATAATATCATCATGGTAATAGTATTGATATTATCATCATGTTTGTCATTATTACCATCACTACTATCATTATGATATCATCATCATAGCATATCATAAATCAGCCGACACCGTATTCTCCTGTATTCACATTAGTGTTGTCTTTGCCAGTTACTGCATGCAAGTACCAAGGCATCTACTCAAGGTGTAGTTATGTTAGTGTTTGATTATTTTGCACTTGTTCGTGTTTGCACCTACGTCCACGAATGTCGACAAGCCCTTTTTACATGTTTGCACAGGTCTGCAGGTCTGGAACTCTTTCTGCCAGGCTGACAACAAGTAGGTATCTAGGTAAGCAGGTAGGCATATGGCTAGGATGTGGGCAAATCACAATTGCGAGCTATGCACGTGGCTGGCTTCCTTTGCGAGGACGACCAAGAACTGATCTCGGAATATTTCACTGCAGAGGTCAGGCCTTTCTCTTCCCCTTCAGTGAGCAGTGGCTGTGCCACTGCATTGTCAAGCATTCTCTTCACTCATGGAACCTGTCTGACAGTGTCCAATCACACATGTGAGGCAGTGAATGCGAGAAGCAGAGGAGGGCCGAAGGCCCTGAATGCAGTTCGCATTCCTGAGTTGCTGCTAGGATAATCGTTCAGTTCCAGGGTTACATTCTTTCCGTTTCAATCTTACCGCCGTTGCAGGAGAGAAAGGGCCTCTCCAAAGAAACTGCTACGGTTCACCGCTTTGTTGGTCATGTTGCATCCGCCGGGACCGCTCAGCCACGCCACTTCGCAGGACCTGCCTATCGCCACAGTCCGACAAGAGCCGGTAATGATGGGTAATCTGCATAATCCCTTTGCCTAGCGGGTCAGAAGTTCTGGTTATTACAGGGATGACCAGCGAGTGGAATCAACCCAAATACCCAGCTTAGATTCTTAGATGCCAATGACCATTATCACCTAAGTGACGCCGATATGAACAAGTTACAGTGAAATGATCAGCCCACAGGGCCGTCGATTTGGCTTTCAGCTCTGAGGCACTCAACTTCCATGGATCAGCAAACCTTGCGACTTGGCATCACTTGGCAAAAAGTGATGGAGAAAAAACAGGTTTACGAAGGGACCATCGTGGTTTCTCCAAATTGGGTACCCCTAAATCCCCCGAACTTGGCGTATTTTCATGTATTGCTATGTATTGCTTGGTTTTGATTTTTGGGATGATAGCTCATTTTTGACCATCCGCATAATTGGACGTTTCACATTGGCTCCTTCGCTCCCTCAGATGGTGTCCGACGCGGATGCGAACGCCGTTAGGCCGGCGATGCGCAGTTCGCTGCCATTGGGCTGGCAGTTCCAGGGCTGCTGTATTGCCAGGAATCTCACCCCAGCGACATATGCGGACGTCCGAGAATGGAGCGTGGACTACTGGGCCGCGAGCCGAATGGTTTTCCTCACCGTTCTCAGACCTTGGCAGAGCCGATGATTGCTGGTCGCTTTGCTGGTTGCTGTGAGGCCATGACACCTCAAGATGAAATCACTCTTTTGATCAACTCACTTCATTTGTCCTCTTCTCAGCGGGCTGGGAGGGTTGGCGCTTTCAATGCCTCAAATTGATCCAGTGTTGGGTAAGTGACTCTGGAAACCCGTTGATTCATGTAGATTCACTTGGACCTCCAGGAAGTTTGATAAGCCTTCTTTTCGCACGTGCAGAAGATTGCTGCCTACATTCAAAGCCCTCGCTACCGAGGCTCGACGTTTTTGACAATGTCACAATTGCTCCGGGTGCCCCAGCAAGATGGACGCAGATGGGACCACTGATCCGGAAGCATTCTATCAGTTGGATACTACAAATCAGACCCACTCTTATTGATGCGTTCGACTTATGTAAATTTTCGACCATTCAACATCATTAAAACACAGATTAAACATATCTCTGTGCCTGGTGGATCTCTATCTTGGTTCCATCTCCTGCCATTGGTTGATGGTATCCCCATGAACGAACCACCATCCGCGGGTCTAAGGTGTGCTTCTGCACTTCTTTCAGGCCCGCCATCTGATCGCACGTGGGCGATGGTCGACAGTGTTTTTGCCAAGACAGTTGCGGGAACGCCTTGGAAACCACGATCTTGGTCAATTTTTGGCCTCCGATTTCCCGGGAATTTCATGTTCAAAATGCAGCCAACTTTCAATGGGGGCCCATGACTTTCAGCTTGACAGTGGATTGACTCCCAAAGACAGCCCCAGGAAGTGAAAGCCAACTACCGAGCAATACCGTGCAACGCTCAATGACTGGCGATCGGTCAACTTCTTTGGTCAACAATCGAAAACATGGTAAGCCAAGCGTGGGCAAGCTGCAAGATTTCTTCCACCTTTGGATCAGGTTCCACAACTTTCATCATGGTATGTCCACCCTGCACTACACCTTCAAAACGATTGAGGCGGGAGATAGGGCTGTTTGACGGGTAATCCCTCAGCAAAAAAAACGCGACTCTGCTGATCATTACGATGAGAAATCCCAATCTGAGTGGGTCAGGAGTGGGGAAGGTGTCACTAGGTGTCACTATCATTGGCTGGTGACGTTTGAATCCATTGGTCCCTTTCAATGGATCGTTCAGGTGAATCTGATGGGGTCACAACACAATTCACCTTTCCAAAAAAAGACATTTGGCCATTTGGTCATCAGGTTTCTGTTTCCCATATGGGCGGCTGCACATGGAAGATTCCCTTGCACCATGGGAAACATTTCCGGAGATTTCTAAGTTTCCAGGGAGCTCTGGGCTGCAGGTAGAAGTGAAACTCACAGGAACAGTTGGCTTAATCTGAAAATGGGGGGAACCCCACTTCCAAAGGAACATTTTTTCAAGTTTAAATTGCTTTGTTGGATCATTTTGGGGTATACCGTATACCGTATGCACAAAGCCAGTTGTGTTCCACCACTTTCCGACACAGCAGGTTGCCAAACTTTCTGAGCACCTGGGTCATGCTGAGATGTTTGCCATGCTTGCCTCGAGCTTAGTGAATCGATGGGAAAATACCTGGCTTCCCCTGCCGAAAACACATGAAATCCAGATGGGAAAAATTCCGCTGGGATTCTGAGATGGCGGCCCTTTGTCACGATGTCGATCATCGTGGGTGCCTTGCCAAAAATTTGGTTGCAGTGCTCTTTTGAGAAACTCATCGTCATGTTCTGACGATGTGCTTTGTGCTATTTGGTGGCAGGTCTTACTGAGATACATAGACATATAGATTGATGTATGATGTATACTGCATGGCCCTGGAAGTTGTATAGTTCCTGTTTCTGTTGCTACCTGGAGCACATCTGTGTACCAGGTACAACAACGCCTTCGAGATCATGACTCGCAGCGAACTTGCGCCGGCCACTGAGTCTGTAGCACTGTAGCAGATGAAAGTCTATTGTCATCGGCTCCCAAGTTGAAACACAAGCTCTTCACCAAAGGTTTTTTAAGATTGAACCCATGGCAACTACCCATGACATCGCTGCTAGGATAGTGCGAAAACTTGGTTTTGGAGGGTCCCTGACCACAACTTTCTGCTTTTTCTTTATCCCGTTGAGCAACTTCTCCAAGTGCAGTGCAACAGTGACAGCCTCAACAGGCTCCGCTACAATGATTCTTCGCCTTTGGAGAACCACCACTGCGCCAGGCGGGAAATGGGTTTCCCAACATTCGCCAGAGAACTAGGAATGACAAAGACCTGGTCGTCTCAGGAAGTGCAGGTCATTGGTGATCCAACTCCTGTGCCAAATCAGCAAGATACCATGGGTTTGACCCGCAGGCTTTTGTAGATCTAAATATATATATATATATTATATTAGTTCGGCCTTTGGCTGTTAGGGAGTAGTCAGTTCTTGAGTTTCAACCCCAGCATTTTCGTGAACTCCACCTGTCTATGCCTGGATCTTGTGGAAGAAAATCAGCGAAGGACCTTTGAATTGGCTCTCAACAAGGATGAATGCAATTTTTTCCAGGCCCGGGACCTGGTGCCTTTCCATACTTTTCATTCAGACCTTCCACAGGGTCCTTTGAAGCTGGTTGTTGGGACATGCCAATCTATGTTCGATGTATTAACACAGCGAAAGCAGAAAGAAGATCTGGTGTTCTGTGACACTCACTTGGACTGAGGACCTTGATCAGGCAAACTACAACCTGATTCGAAAGAGGATGATTGCAGGTGCCAACCTATTTGTCCATGACAACCCTGAGCTGACAATTGGAGGTGATTGGGTTGCTGGAACAGTTGCTGCTATTCCAAGGCATTCTTGCTACTGACATGAAACATCATGGGCAGCATGCGTTGGCCTCAGCCTTTTTTCTCTGCGCCGGTGGGAAAAACATGGATTCAATCCTTGAAGGATCTGACTAGAGATCTTTTACAGGTGACCATTTTGAAGGAGTTTGAAGTGTCTGGATCTCAATCTTTCTGCCTGTGTCTATGATTGCAACTGGCATCTGGGTACTCCAAGTAGGGCCCCTTCGCACCCTGGGAACCCATGGGAACCCCAATTCCCAGCACGCCAGGGGCGAATCATCAGAGTCCCAAAGCCAATTCCTGGTGGAAGTGGTGCTCCATGCAGCTGATATCAGCAATCCCTTCATGCCAAGTGCACCATCCCAAAAGCCAGCAACTCAGTGGATGGCCATGCGCCAGTTGTCGGCCTCCCCCAGCGATTCAGTGAATTGTGGATATTTCATGATTCATTGGATTGGTTAATGGGAAAATTTACAGGAAACCCCTATATTTCATGGGAAAATCCATGGTTTCCTGTGATTCAGATCCCATGTATACCACTTTTCTGGAAGATGCCTTTTCCCAAGGTGGTGCGCCTGCCTGAACGAGGAGTTCAGTCTCCAGGCAGAGAAGGAGGCAGAGCTGGGCTTGCCCGTGCAGACCCAAGGAACTTTCTGCGACCTATTTCAGGTGATGAAACCAATTGGGTAGCCCCAAATTTTTGATGGGTTATCATGATTATCATGACTTTCCCAATCTTTCAAGCCAACTTTGGGGTGTACGCCCCCATTCTCAGACGCCGAAATATCGGTTTTTGTCGGTGACACATCTCCATCATATCCCCATTGGATGCCGATTTTCCATCGCCACTGCTGTGGCAATTCCAAGGTCACATCTTTCATGTGTGGCTTGAGAGAGCCGCAGGGCGCCGCAAAGTTCTGCACTCAAAGGAGAGACATTTGATGACATTTGATGACATTTGTATAGTCGTCTAAAGCAAAGGGCTGTTTTGTTTAGACATTGCTAAACGGACTATGTCTACCTAAATTCAATCCAATCCAATCTAAATCTAATCCAATCTAAATCCAGTCTAAATCGAATCTGATCCAATCTGATCTAATCTGATCCAATCCAATCTAATCTTATCAAATCTTATCTGATCTGATCTCATTTGATCTATCTAGTTTGATCTAATCTTGTCTGACTGAGAATCAATCAATCAATCTACGAATCTACGAATCTATCAATCTATCGATCTATCAATTGATGGAGGCTTCACCTCCAAAATGCATCAAAAGCAATCAACTTTTTGCATGAATGGACCTGTGACCCACTGCCATGGAAAATGGCCTCAAGGATGAACCAACTTAGATCATGTGCTTCAGGTCTGTGCTTGGCTTTATCGACTTTGTCATCATTCCATTTACAAGCTGGGCGACCCCAGAAAAGGCGGAGAACCTCGCAGCAAACTTTGTGCGTCACTACACAGTTCTGAACATGAATTGCAGGGTTCTTCGGTTTGAACGCAGCTTCAAGTGCACATGATTCGCTTAGGTTCAGTCTTCAGAATTTGGCCGGAATTGGACGAGCAACTTGCTTAGTTTCCGGGGCGCGTGCATTGGAATTGGTTGTGGCAGTGGGAAGCTCAACGAGTCTCAGGATGAGGCACTTCTTGGATCAAAACCGTGCAGCTGCAGCTGCAGTACTTGAAGAGGCGGGATCCCAAAACGATCAGCGCGGGGATATTTGGAAGATAGCAAAACGACATGTTGGGCCATTGGGGAACTGGGGACTTTTCACCTTTGGTGTAGTTCTACAATTTTTGATACTCCTTGGAGTGCATCACAACAGCAGCACCATGTCAACACGAAATCAGGTGGCCAATCCAGGCAAGAAAAAACTCACGACGAAGAGAACGTGGAATTCCAATCCACCTGGGTCACAGCCTCAGTGGTCACGAAGGCTCATTGGCGAAAAACCGCTGCGTAGCGTCATCCGTTTAGCAATTGGTTTCTCCTGCCACATCCATCCACATCCACTAAATGGTACACTACAGGTATATTATATATATATATTTATAATTCTCTCTCTCTCTGTCTCTCTGTCTGTGTATGTTTCAAGGCCGGGTACTCCATTCTTTCACCATCATTTTTCAATTTTCTTAGTCACTTCGCTGTGACTTTCAAGAGCAGAGTTGGGCAGGACCAAATGAACGACGAAAGAAGAATACACAGTCGACCGGGTACCGGTGCTGGCAGGCCTGACCATTTATTAGTGCGTGAGCGAATCTCCGACTTTCAGATGTTCGACTGCACCATTCATACGTTGTCACATACACATACAGCTACACATACATGCACCAAACACATAGGCAAACAGTGCACATACAAAAAGAAGAACATACTCATAAAAAGACCCATACACATACTTGTACACATACTTGTACACATACTTGTACACATACTTATACATATCGAATATATACATACATACATACATACATACATACATACATACATACATACATACATACATACATACATACATACATACATTCATACATACATACATACATACATACATACACATACATATATACTTACAACACATACGTATTCATGTAAGAAATCGATGCAGATACCTCAATTTCGTTCCTTCAATATTTAGATCCCATTCCCACCAGACCTGCAAGTGTGACAGGTAATGTACGCCTGAGAGACGTTTGGTGGCCCTGGCCTTGCCAAAATGGCAGGGTTTGTCATCCGCAGATGGGTCTCGACATTGGGGGTAGCCCAAACCATTGGGGAACCTCTCCAAAAATAATATTTCCCAACTTGGATGATTTCCGGGTTGCCCCGTTGAAGAGACCCCAGATTGGAGAAACAAGGCCACGCGTGCTGTGAAAAAAAGTCACCACCTCTGACATGCTGACAATGTGTGTTTACGGCACTGAGTGATTGAAGCATTGTGGCACTGTGGCAGTGTGGTTGGAGACTGTTTCTGCTCAAAACGGTTAGATGCATCGCTGCCATTTGAGGCTCACAAATGGGAGTCAGATGATAAGCCTTATTCTCTCAGTGCTGCTTTTGCAGGCAAGCCGCTCGCAAGTCCGGTTGAAAGCTGTGAATGTGATGATTGCAGGACCGGTTGCCCACAAGTGCAGGTTGGTTCTATCGAATATGTTAACTTCAATCCAATTGGTGGCAAAATCTCAAGTCCCATCTATGGCTCACAAACCGGCCGAATGGGATGGGCATGGAGCGGAGTGGAATGAAGAAATTAAGTGAATGGACGGGGAATAAATTAATGAATAGACAAACGAAAGAAAGCAACGGAGGGAGCAAGCAAGAAACGAAAGAATGAGGTGTTGAAGGAATAAGGAAGAAGTGCATGTTGTGGTGTTGCCAGGTGATGGGCGATGGTTGGAGCGGACAGGGCATCATACGGAGTTGTTTCACGCAGCTGCAGCTGCCTTTGAGAGGCGGTCTAAGTCTAGACGCACAGCTACAGAAGATATTTGGAAGATCCCCTGCAAAAAGGAGACACTGAGAGCCCTGTCAGTTTAGTTTCCTGCAAGAATCACTTCAAAACATGAGCTGTGAGGTCCTTGTAATTTGGCAATCCAATAGTAAACCACCAGTTTGGGACGCTAATCTCCCATGTAATCACCCATGTACGGCAGTCTACCAGCATTACCATGCGCACTCTGTTAAGACCTTTCAAGGCTGGCAACTAACTTGTGGAACTGGTGGCTGTGGATTCAAGCTGAGCTGCTCCCTCACACCATACATCATGGTTTACACTGACCTGTACTTGCAGGAAGGAGTCATGAAAGGAAACCAAATGGTTTGCCATCTTTCAAACATCCCGCCAACACCACATGAGCAGTGAGGTGTGCCACACTAAACAGAAACAAACCAGAGTCATTTGGCAAGAAATTATTACTTGTTTTGTACTTATGATATGTTAACATGTGAAATCTCGTATTTGCGTTGGTCCTCATGTCGGTGCAGCCAACTCCCAGAAGTCTAGCTGACAGTGGATCTCTAGATGCTTCCAATGTGGCAGAGCTTGCTGGACGTGTCTTCGAGGTTTTGGCCAATGGTCAAGAAACCATTGGAATACAGGCTGGCTACGGTGTTCCATTGGATGTTCATGGAGAACTGCTTACAAACCTGCCCCCTGAGGAATTCAACAGCCAACCTGTCAGGGAAAATGAATGCAACAAGTTAGGGAGGCTGAAAATTCGACCCATCCCTGCAAGATCGGCCCTGAAAGGACTTCAAAAGAACTGCAAAGCATTTAGCTCAGTTGTCCGAAGACTACACTGCAGATCCCGACGATGCCTTCAACCGAATCGATCTCAACAGTGATCAACGCATCGACCGTTCGGAATTTGAACAGGAGATCAATGAAATCCGAGGCTTGTTGGGCACCAGGAAGCTGGCAGCAGCACTTGCCCAAGTTCAGCAAGACTGTCAAATTCGACAGTCCTTTGCTGATGCTCAGCCAAGTCAGAGATCTGAAGGTAGGGAAGAGGACTTAGGAGCAAGAACACAAGTTCTTGAGCAGATGGTGGACTACTTTTCCACCTTGAGGGATGACTACAGTTCCCGTTTAGAGGAGCTGAAACAAAAACAAGAGCTCCAGGCACAAGAGGGAAAGACCCGAGCACCGCCACGGGCCAGGATCTTTGGAGGCCGGAAGCCCAAACCGAAGGCTCCAGCTGGCGCTGGGAATGTTGGAGATGAAATGAAGCAAGAACTGACGGCCACGCTGGAAAAAGCGGCCCTTCAGCTGGAAACCACTTTGACGAGAAAGGTCTCAACTGATGATGTCGAAGCTCCAACTCCAGAGATGGAAGATCCAGATGATGGAGAGGAGGCTGAAGATGCCGAAGATCCTGAAGATGCTGAAGAGGATGAGCAGTATGAGCAGGATGAGGAAGATGAGGATGAAGAGGATGACGTGGAGGAACCCGAAGATGAAGACCTTGAGGAAGACGAGGAACCTGAGGAACTAGACGAAGAGCAGGAGCGTGGCAAAGCTGGAGATGAGGTCCCAGACAGGAAAGAGGATGCAGATGAAGCACCGGATGCCGGTCTGGGTGGAACCCTTCGTCTTGAAGATCCAGTTGTTGAAGACCCAGCTGTGGAGACGAAGCCTTTGGAAGATGAAGCGCCTCAACCCGAAGAGCAGCCAGCAGCTTCAGAGCTTCCAAAGGCAGAAACTGAGGCCCCAGCAGAAATTCAACCAGCAAAAGCCAAGGGAAAGGCCAAAAAGAAGGCCAAGGCAAAGCCCAAGAAGGCTGAACAGGCCAGGAACAAAGTGAAATTTTCATCCAAGATCTCCGAAAAAATGTGGGGGCCAGCATCCACCAGAACAATTTCGACCTCCCCTCTGGTACTTGAAGCAGAACAATAATATGTTGAAATGTAGATGATATTTTCATTGATTTTCATATTACACATGTTTTCTTGATATATATTTTTTGCGAATGATACGAACCTGCAAGATGTCCGAAGCCAGGCTCCAAAGAAAGCTGCAGCCAAAGTTGCTCCAGCCAAGGCCACAACGGCACCTGAGATCCCTGCGGTGTCCCCTGCAGAGCGGCCCAAGGCCACAGCAAAGTCCAAGCCCCGGCCCGTGGAAGAGGAGGGCATGTGACTGGACAGCAGACCCACTTGTGATTTTCAATAAGATCCCTGAAAAACTCCCTGAAATGATGCAGATGATCCCCAAGGCCCTGGCTATTTATGGGATGGGTCAAGCCACCAACTAGTCAGGTTGCAAAGGGGCCATGGGTCGGTTGGAGGATTTCCACAAGCACTTTGGATTTCCTTTCATTGTCACGCAGAGGCCCGAAAATAAAGCTTTCATGTCACTTTCAGGGTGCCATTGGGGGGATGACAATTTTCGGCAGCAAGGTCTTGTGTGCAAACTCTGGAAATGGGCTTGGCTGTGCGCAATGCAATTTGCATCGGCATGGAAGTGTGGACGGTGGATTGGGCTGGCAATGTGACTGTCCGAGAAAGGGATGATGCCACAAAGGTCAGGTGTGAGATTCCAACCAACCGCTGCTAGGTGGTGGTTTCACATCTACTTGTTACTTGTTTATTTTCATGTGCATAATATGCATATAGTATATATATATATATATTAGTATGTATATCTACAATAGTCTAGTATATGTTTCAGGTTTTTTTAATCCCTTCTGGCTTGAGATTATAGTGGTCCCCAATGACTTGCACATTTTTGACCGCTGCCTGCATCTGGCCCAGGCTTTGTTTGGAGCATGCTCCACATGGAACCCCACTTGATGTGGATGGGCCAGGAAGCGATGGGCATATCCCTCTTTGACACGAAACGGAAAGAATTCAAGGGCTCCTTGCTGGGTGGCCACACAGGTGGTGTCACGTGCCTTGCTTCTGGAGATGCTTTGGATGGACCTGAAATAGAGAAGGGAGCCATCCCAAGAAGAAGAGCCTGGAGTGGCAGCAATGACTTCACTATTCGTCAGTGGTCCATTGAAACCTGGCACATCAAAGACAAAGATTCTGCATCAACAGCGAAAGATGCTTTCGTCTTCGACCTGGGGAAGTTTAGGGTGGCTGGTGAGTATTTGAGTTCCTTTTCCATTTTTTTGGCGGGTGGAAAGCTAGAGGGTGAAACTCCCAGTTTTTGGTCTCAAATCTGCCGCTTGGTGATTGGCGATCAGGTGGCGATTTCGAAAGGTTTGCAAATGCACGGCCACAAGAACGGCGTGCGTTGCTTGATTCGCATCGGTCCAACCCTTTGGTCCGGGGCTGACGATGGAAGCATCCGGCTTTGGTGCACGGTCACAGGAAACTGCAACGAGGTAGTCGAGAAGGCGTTGCCAAACGGTGGGAGTTTCTACTACAATCCCCCAAGGGTAAAGATCAACGTTTTAAGATGTTTTAAGTATTTGAGAACTACAGGTGGACAGGTCATTTGTAGGCAGTCATATTCTGCAACCCACTCATCCCCAAAATGGCTCAGGGATCCGCACCGGTTTTCTTCTGTTGACGGACTGAGTTGTTGCAGTTGCCATGCTCCAGGCGCACAATGGCTCAGTGCTGAAGCTGGCAGTGGTGCGATCCTTCATCTGGTCTTCTGGCTCGGACGGATTCATCCGGGAGTGGACCCTGGGCGGCTCGGAACGGCAGTGCGTGCGCGAAGTGGCACCGGTGGGCTTTGACAAGGGGGCCTACAACATAGTTCCCTTGGGACATGATGTGTGGACCTGTGGACACCATCCGAAAACATAGATTTGTTTCAGCCGGGTCCAAGGAGTTTTCTATGGATTTTTCATGATTTTTCTTTAATGACCTTACTTTCATTGTTTCTTCATGGCTTTAATTTTCTTGAGGAATCCAGTTGACACTTTCGAACCAAGGAACATTCAAGTCTTTTCTCAAGCCGATTTCTTCAAGACTGCTGAACATCCAGCGCATGAGCCCTACGTCTCCAATCTGCTGACAGTGGACCGGGTGGAGACCAAAATCGTTTGGTCCACTTCCATAGGCGACAAGAAGTTAAAGGTGCGGTGGTGATAGGGTCAGTGCATTTCCTCAATCCAGTGCATATCTTCCTTTGAGAAGCCTCAATCTGCAATGCCAGGTGTGGCGGCACACCATTCGGGGCTCCGTGCCACAGGTGGATGAGTTGAAGGCAGCGAACCGTTTGTTCGAGGAAGAGGAGGAGGTGTCCTGCTGTGACCCATGGGGATGGGAGTCAGCTCGGGATTAGGCCACAAATTGGGCAGTTACAACTTTTTTCGGATAAGAAATTGGGTGGCCTCAAGCATGGCTGTTTTTGTGTTTGTTCAAATGTGTTTGGATGGCGTTTTCCCACCAACTGAGTTTGGGAGAATTACCTTACTAGGTTTGAACGAGTCAACAGGAAGCGTTTGGACACCACAGGTCCACAGGACATTTGATATGGGTGAAACTGCATGTCCACCTCAAGTGGTGGGGAGTCCAGTCACACCCATTGAGGTGAGAGCCAAACGACTGGATGATTTTGTCAAGAGAACTGCGATGCTGGAGGTGGCAGACTTAGTCATGCGGCAGAGAGCTGTCTTTGAATCTCTGATTTACGGTTGGCGGGTGTTAGCCATGTATATGCACATGTACTATGACCTTTCAATTTGAGGCTTTGGTTTCGTCTTTGTCGGATTACAGAAGAGATAGGTTTCTGCAATTATTTTGGATTGAATCCATTGCCAAGGATGCGCTGGCAGTTTCAACTGAAGAATACAAGAATCAGCTGAAGGTGCTTGGGATTTCCTGGTTTTGGTGCAAAAATGAGTAATGGTTCACCTTACCTGCAGTCGGACCAACTTCATTTTTCCATCCTGAAGAAGGACATGTCTGAAAATAGGGCACCCCATTACATCCATCGGTGAATCACCATTTTCCACAATGTTTTCCCTATAAAGTGGCTATGAAAAAGGGGTATCCCCCCCATCTTTTACAGGAGTGGTGTGTCGGGTGCATCCTTGGTGCCATGGAGGAGATGGGCAACATGTTGGCCGCATCAAAGACGGACGCTGAAGAGCTCAGGGCCAAGTGCGGGGCGCTTGAGGCGGGGGGGAGCTGTGCTTCTCCGTGATGGCAATGTCAACATATATCAAGCCTGGATCAATAAACCACCCTGAGCTGTTTACTTGGGGGGGTACCATTGTGTGCACATTGCAATAGGAGAGAATCACTTTGGGGTTATAACCCCCCAATCAAATGCCCTAAGTAATCAACCAGGGGCCATGTATTAATCCAGGGTTGACACTAAGATGATGCAAATTCTATGTACACGGAGACTGGCAGTCATAGCCAACATGCAGTGGCGCCATTTGAAGATCAACCACATGACGTGGACGACTTGGCTGTGGCAAGGATGAGCTGGACGGTATTCGAAAGCTCTTTGAAGAAATGGGGTTAGGCCTGGCAGTGGAGGATTTTTTGTTTAGCCAATGGATGATGAGTGTGACAACAGCAGCCAGGAAAGCTGATGGAAGATCCAGAGGTGAGTTGCATGTCGTGCCAGGGATAGCCTCTGTAAAACCAGTGGAAGCTAGTGCGCAAATGAGATATTTTTGCCGTCGTGGAATGCCCATTTGACTTCTCATTGTTAGAGGCAGACTTCAGATGCAAGCGCTTTTAGAGCCTGAATACTGAACATTTGTTAAGATCTATTAAGATTTGCTAAGATCTGTTAAGTGCATTCAAGAGCGAGAGCGTCCCTTCGTTGTTGGTGACTGAACTGCTTTTGGCCAAAAGACCGCCTCCTGGACTCCTGGTTAGGCACTAGCCAAATTCCTGCGGAGAGCGCAGTCGATTGAAAAGGCCAATATGACTAGAGTGTTTTGTCTCCCTGGTGCCACATTGCATTTGTTCCGCCAGTCCGCATTGTATCTGATTCCACGGTGATCCTAAAACGAAAAGTAAGCAACAGTAAGCATGCCCCAACAAAAATAGCAGATATAGCAGTCTCGGCTGGGTGTTCTACAGAAATTTGTTGAACGACTGGGTTGCCACGGGCCCCCTTTCTGTTGGACTGTGAGCCGGCTGCAGATCTTCAAAGACTTGGGCTTGGATCATTTCCTGGACCATCCCGAGGAAACCCTGGCAGATATACGAAACGCGGGTGTTTCGTGTGGATATGAGAGGATCTCGACATGGCATACTTTTCCTACCTGTCCCTTAAAACGAGAGTCAAAGGAAATGACATGATATCTTACATATTTTTAAGTCAGAACCATTTGAGTGATATATGTACTAGGCGTAGGATGTATGTAATATAACTTAACTGTATCTAAATTGTGCATGGCACACCTGTTTGAGAATATACGATACGCTGCACATCTTTGCAAATCAGATTACATTCGTGGCTGCAGGCCATCACCATCCATCTCTCTGCCAGGAGCTACGAAAAGTCCTAGAGGCATTTGCAGACCTTGGCTTGGACCATCTGCTTCGCAATCCAGAGGACCATGTCTCATGCTGATCATGAAATCGGTATGAGCTTCCCAGATTCAAAAAGAAATCCATGGTTCCAACTTGCGCGTAGGAGCTGAAACGGTTCCTCAGCTCAGCCAAAGAGCTGAAGGAGATGCTGGAGGCCCTGTTGGCAGCTGCTAGACAAAGTAACTTCTGACCCACCCTGAGAGGCAGCGGGCTTTGGAGATGTCTTCAATGATCCCTCCAAGTTGGAGGACTCCAGCTGAATGGGTTTCGGTTTCACCATGTTTCACCTCTGTTCTGATCCACTGATCCAGTAAGAATATGTAAGAATGGACCTTTTGCATCACCAACTGGACAGAAACAAGTGCTGCAACGGGAGTGGACAAAAACTCAGTCAATGTCCCATTATCCCGGAGCCTCAGGAACTCAGAAAGCAGTTGGATCTCTTGAGACAGCTGGAGACTGAGAGCAAAGCCTTGTCCACTTGGCAGATCATGTTGCAGATCATGGCAGATCCAGTCTTTCAACTTTCATCCATTTTCGGGACCCGCAAAAATACGATCTTCCTGGTTTTCAGGACTTGCCAATCCCTTCAATTTCGTACCAACTTTTGAGACATAGCCATCCCGATTTGTTTGGAGAACAGGGGTCACATCGCTCAAAGCCCTGCCAGGGTGCGGGAGCTCTTCGAAAAACATGGCCTTGGTGATGCCTTCAAGGCAAGCTGGGCTGGTGACCAAGGTGCCGTGAAGGAGGAAATCCAACATTTTTTTTGCACACAAAATGTTTCTATGTGGCAAATATGGACTAAATATGACTAACTAACGAATTATACACAAATCAATGGTAGAAACACAAGCTGCCAATGGCAAGGTAGAATGGCTGCGGCACATCCACCATGTTTCCAGCGCTGCAAGGATCCCTCGTTGCTGGCAGAAATCTTGTCCCGCTATGAGGTCGGGCCATGGCTGGTAGTTTCAAGCAGTCAGATGCCTTGGTGCAGCCAATGGCCGCCCCCAATACCTACTCTTTGGCAGGGCCTGCGAAAAGCTTTCGAAGAATATGGCTTCTCAGAGCTGTTTGAGGTCAGGGGTTTCAAATTGAGTTCTAGGTACAGTACGGACATATCTCTTGATTGGGTCATGATTGGGCTCTGATCAGGTCATGACTAGGTCATGATTGGGTCGTGATTGGGTATACCCTAGACATCCCTAGACATTGATCAAGACTAAGACTTTGAGATTGAACAATCAACAAGGTCGGCGCGGATCCCTGCATCCTGGTTTCCTGACTCATATAAACCGCTGCCCTGATCGTCCTTGAAGCCGGCAGGACCCCTACAATCTTAAAGGTTTCCTGCGGAACTATGCGAAGCTTCGCCAGGTGGGCTGAGCTCCAGGCCTTCGTTCAGCCAGATCTACAGTACCCAGGGACTAATTGTGCCCTGTCCCATCCACAAGCGAGGCCTTCAAGGATTTGGGTTTGGAGTACCTTCTGGACAGTGCAGCTGCACGTTCCTCAGTCTCATTGCTTGCGCAGCATGCAAGTTGCGGAATGTGTCCTATATTTGTATGTATATATATATATATGTGTAGATGCCTGAACGGAATGTGTAGAATGGATATAGTGTTATATATATATATGTATATATGTAGATGCCTGACCGGAATGTGTAGAATGGATATAGTGTGGGAAACGGGAAACCCAATATACAAAAGAGTGTTTCATCCTTTACCTTGAACCAACAGGGGGTATCCCGCAGGCCATGAAGGACTTCCTTGCAGGTCACACCTCTGGCGAGCAGGAGTGGAGCAACGGCTGGCTTGCCAAGCCCGGTTGGTTGATGAGTTAGAAGGGGATTATACAACCAACCATGATGGGATGGCAAGTAGTCAATCTATATGTATATATCAATATTAAGGGGCTACGCCCCCTGCCGCCGACCCCAGGGGTTGTTCCCCTGGGGCGGCGAGCGGGGGGTTGCAACCTTGTATATATGTCAGAGTTGGCCAATTCTATGGCCAGTTTTGATCGCATTTAATGACCAACAAACCCAAACGGCGGCTTCGCCACACCCAAACAGCAGGGCCCTGAGGGACGGACCGGGGCTGCGGGCAACGGCCCCCAGTGCCTAACGTCACTTTTTGAACCTACAAGAAAACTAGCTGTCTTCCAGCCGGCGAACCTTCCAAAACGGCGGCTTCGCCACACCCAAGCTGTCTTCCAGCCGGCGAACCCTCTAAANNNAGCTGTCTTCCAGCCGGCGAACCCTCTAAAACGGCGGCTTCGCCACACCCAAACAGCATGGCCCTGAGGGACGGACCGGGGCTGCGGGCAACGGCCCCCAGTGCCTAACGTCACTTTCTGAACCTANGAACCTTCCAAAACGGCGGCTTCGCCACACCCAAGCTGTCTTCCAGCCGGCGAACCCTCTAAAACGGCGGCTTCGCCACACCCAAACAGCATGGCCCTGGGGACGGACCGGGGCTGCGGGCAACGGCCCCCAGTGCCTAACCTCACTTTCTGAACCTACAAGAAAACTAGCTGTCTTCCAGCCGGCGAACCTTCCAAAACAGCGGCTTCGCCACACCCAAACAGCATGGCCCTGAGGGACGGACCGGGGCTGCGGGCAACGGCCCCCAGTGCCTAACGTCACTTTCTGAACCTACAAGAAAACTGGCTGTCTTCCAGCCGTGAAGGCTCAAAAACGGCGCCTCCGCCACGCTCAAACAGCAGGGCCCTGAGGGACGGGCCGGGCCTGCGGGCCTCGTCTCTTGCCCTGGATGGCGAACCGGGCCTGCGCGACGTCTCTCCCGCTTCTTGCCTCCGTTCCNAGGGCCCTGAGGGACGGGCCGGGCCTGCGGGCCTCGTCTCTTGCCCTGGATGGCGAACCGGGCCTGCGCGACGTCTCTCCCGCTTCTTGCCTCCGTTCCGACAGGCATCCCCAGCCGCTTCTGGCTTTTTCTCTTCTTCTGACTATCTGTTGGCCCCTTCTTGCGAATGCGGGCCTCGTCTCTTACCCTGGTGACGAACNACAGGCATCCCCAGCCGCTTCTGGCTTTTTCTCTTCTTCTGACTATCTGTTGGCCCCTTCTTGCGAATGCGGGCCTCGTCTCTTACCCTGGTGACGAACCGGGCTTCCCACGTCTTGCTTCCGTTCCACCATGCACCCCCAGCCGCTTCTGGTTTTTTCTCTTCTTCTTGCTATCGCTTCGGGTTTTTGCTCTTCTTCTTGCTATCTTTTGGCCCCTTGTTGCTAGTAAGTGTTCCTCTGACGCGCTCCCCCCGCTGGCGGCAGGGGTCGGCGGATATATGTTGAATTACAGTGATCCCATAGTTGTTGTATTGTTGATGAGTCAATATATTGGGGACTATCACAATACATGATGGGAAATCCTAAACAGCCAGTACAAAGGGACGACAGAAGGTCTTGAACGCTTCTTATATGGTATTTTTTTCGTCTTTTTCTCCTCATCCATTGGGAAAATCAGAAGTTTTGAATGGTTAGTTTTAACATTTCTGGCACACGGTCACACATCCATCGGCAATTTTTTTTGGTCGAAAATCACGCACAGGTTTTCATTACATAGGAATGTCACACATCCATCGGCAATTTTTTTTGTCAAAATCCTGATTTGCTCCTGGTGAAGTGGTAGTTTAGTTGTGGTTGCTCATCCCTACCAAATATGGTATACAGTGGTACATCCAATAGTGGACCTCGAGTTCTTGATGGTTCATACCCTCGAAATCTGGTCATCTCTGGTCATATTTGGGGGGGGGAGCCCTCAAGGAGCTCCTGGACCTTCGGGCCAAAGCTTCGAGGCTCGAGGAGGCTCCTGAAACTGTTAAAAGTGGAGTTTGGAATGATTGGCATGCTTGAGAATATTGGGATATTTGTTTTTTTTTATGTTTTGGATGTTGGCAATTTTTGGGATGTTTGTGATTTTTGGAAATTTTGGGATGTCTGGGATTGTCGGAGGGTTGGGAGACAAGAGAAAATTAGAAGGTTTATTGGAGTTCCAAAGAATTTTTGCAGGTTTGGATGAGAAAAGAACTGGAAGAGCGTGATTTGGGGAAGAACCCATTGGTCTGTACGAATTGGGGGCAAAAGTGAGGGTTGCAAACATGTTTGGAACCATGAGATCCAAATGTTTGCCAATTCGTAGATTTACTGTTACAGGACGGTCGTGGTGTGGGCACGGTTTGATACTCGAAGAGAGAGCAGGTTGAAGAGAGGCTCAGAAGACGAGAGGAGGAGTTAGTGGGTGGCTCAAAACTGCCCTTGGATCGGTTGGAATGGCTGGATGACAGTTCCCACTTTCAATGAAGGGCACACATTCCAGGGTATAGTCCGCAGTGGCCAATACACTTGGACAAGTCTTGGATCCATCCAGCAATTAGTTAATAGTGAGCCAAATCTTGGATAATTGGATAATTGCTGGTTGGATCCAAGACTCACTATATTATTGGTTAATAGTGATCCAGCAATTAGTTAATAGTTATCCAATAGAATAGTTAATAATTTAGGTTGTCCAATTCTTGGATCATTTGTGAGCGTCCAACCTCATCCAACATTTGGCCAAGGCCCGGGTGAAGGACGAGGCAAAGAGCTTGCGAGAACGGCAGAAACCTCAGTGGCCATGTCGAAAGATTGGTCAGCTCAAGCTGGACATATCGTTGCCACTTGCAAAATCATGTTATATCATAGATACATGTATGTTATATACATGTACACACACATAAATAAACGAATAAATAGAAAAAAATAGATAAATAGAAAAGTAAATAACTAAATAGATGAATAAACAACAATGAATAAATGTAAATTTGCAGATGGACGGACGGAACGACGGACGGACGGAGAGACAGACAGATACTCAGAAATGATGTAAGTACATAGGATTGTTGTACGCATGCATGCATGCATGCATGCATGCATGCATGCATGTGATGTAATCTAACCTAGTCGAATGTAGTGATGGAATGCAATGTAACGTAGCCCGACAGAATGTAGTGTAAAGTATGTATGTATACATACTAGTAGGTATATATATATATACATATACACAGGTACCACACCGGGTCACTAGGGGCTCAACAAGCCTGACAGCTCCTAATGCGTGGCCATGACCATCCATGACCTATGCTGTTGCTGCTTTTTGGTGCTACCACCACAGTAGAAACTGAGGCTCTCCGCTTTTGAAGCAGTCTGACACTCGGAAGCTTTCGAAGACTCAGAATGCCAATGTACCCAGTTTTCAATCAGTTTCGGGGTAGATTGATAATCTTGTTTATGTTTTCTAGTTGTGACTTGCTATTTTAAAACCATTCCCCCCAAAATGAGATAAGCAAGACTAAGTAAGATGAGGTTATATCTGGTCTAGCACACCTCAAAAACCACACCCCAATTGCCTTGACCCATCTGAGGTTGGTGACCTGGACTCCATGAAAAGGTGGAAGAGTGTCGTCCTGGCTGGTCCTGGCTCACTGAATCAACCATGCTTTCGGAGGTCAAATTTCCAAGTCCCGAAGGTTTGTGACCTTCACCGCTACGCAGAAATGATCATATTGAAGATATCTATCTGATTTTTTTTGGTGGGTTTGGTGAGATACCAACCAGTAGTATAGCTGGTAAATCCCGCTAAAAAAACGGGGGCTTTTTCATTCCAATGGCTGGAAGATTCCCAGCGCCAGGAAGCCCAACAGCTGGTCGCACTGCTGCGTGCCAAGGCAGGTCCCAAGGAATGAGATCTGCTGAGATCCGCTGATTTGTTTGGATGCTTATGGATGGTATAGAGATATTGTAGAGATTGATGGGAAGTTACATTGAAATATACCAACCAGAATTGGGATTCATACTAGGTTAGTTCCCTTTGCTGGTTGTCTATTTTGATCACTTAAAGTCATTGAAACATTTTGCTCCAAATTGTAGGACAAGCAGTTCATTTGAACCGTACAGACTGCGTTTGCCGGATATCAAACATCCCATCGACTCAAAACAGAGGGTGTAGTCAACTTGTGGAAACCATTTTGGACAGGGGGTCAAAATGATCAAGATAACATCCGGAAAATTTGATATTGAATATTTGGTATCCTTGGAAGTTTGGTGCCCCAAAGTTTCATGTTTTGAAGAGTGGTCTTGGTCCACCCCGCGCACTGGGCCAGGGCAATGTGGACGGTGAGCTGGCGGAGTTGCGGAGAGAGCTAGAAGAGAAGGACCAGAGCTGGATGTCTGAAGATTTCCCAACATTACCCATGAAATCCATGAATAAAAGTGGGTTTTAACGGGTCAACAACACACATTTTTTGGACAAAACCATGCTATGTCATGTGAAATTGTGTAATGGATTATGGATGGTGAATATGGGACAAGGGCGGCGATGGTGCTGATGCTTGCAGGAGAGGGAGCGTCAAGAGGCTCGTTTTCTCATGTTTTTTTCAACAAACCATTGACCCTCAAGAACCGCCCACGAGAGCGGTTTCAATCCTCTTCTCCCAGGAATTCAGTTCACTCATCGCTACCACAAGGATTGCGGTGGCCGTAGCTGCTTTTGGCTCACAAGCACAGAGTTTTCTTTGATTGGTCTTCCGATCCGCTACAGCCATGTCGTGTTCCGGACGCATTGCGATGGGTCAGCAGGAATGCTTTGGGAAAGACTTGTGAGATGGTAGTGGAATAGTCTAGCAGGATATCTCAGCCCAAAGTCGAATAAACCGCAAAATCCGGGGCCTAAAGGAGCTATCAACATCCAAACCCAGCAGCAAACAAGGCATACAACGGCATATCGTAGCCCACTCAATCCAGTTCCAATGCTGAGGTTCTGGGATGTTCCAGGCATGAAGGCTGGTCATCTGGCAGTCGGCAGTCGGCTGGTGATTTCACTTGGGCTCAATGATTTGTAGCCACTGGCATCCCTACTGTAGTCACAATCTCAGTCCATATCTTCATTTCAAACCTTTGGTTTATTTGAAACTAGCGCCAAAGAGAAATACCTAATTTTGGTCGTAGGCAGGCTGGACCTACTGTGTGGGTCAGTAGTGCCCATGATCTTCGGGAGCCTGATTAAGAAACCGCCAAATCGCATTTTTTTATTGGAAAAGTGATGATAAACCGTTCCTTTGTTTTGGATGTACCCCATTTTCAGACAAACAACATGGATGAGACTAGGATGTCTTGAACCATTCACAGCCTGGTTTTTTGGCCTCTGCGCTTTGGCAGGCCGGTGTTGTCACTGGAGATCTTGCATGGGCTCTTCTGCAACATGCCAAGGAGCCACGGAGACACGGGAATTCGTTGATCCACTAATCCCCCTTCCCATTCGTATTCAATACCCCCGAAGGGAAACCCCAAACCAAATATATCCAATACTAAACCATAGTTTCATTTGGGTGATCCTCTATTTGCGGAGAAGGGATTCATGGATCATGGATCATCATCCCAACTGATGGCTGGAAGAACCCCATGGCTTCGGTTTGGATCTTCGATCTGTGGTTTCTTCACTCTGTTGGATGATCTCTTGACTTCTGGATTCCAGGAAAACAAGTACGCTATCCCAGCCTTCAACTGCACCAGTCAAGAGCTTGGAATCCGACCATTTTCTGCTGCGATGTCTAGTGCATCGCTCCAAATTGTCAGGTTCCAGCACTATTAACTCAGTGCTTGAAGCGGGAAAGGACCTGGAAGCTGGAAGAATGTGGAAGATCACATGAAACGACGAGGTGTCTGCAAAGAATCGATGACAGCCGGCTGGTACTTCAGGAGCTCAACCGTCCCGTGATGATCCAGTTCTCGGAGGGAGGATCAGCCTTCGCAGCTTGACCTGAAACCACACCTTTCCTCTGAATTTTGGTGGATACATTAAACGCATTAGTCTTGTTCCATTTTGAGGACTTCTGATTTTCCCAATTCCTAGTCATTATTGATTCTTTGGCGGAATTGACGACTCGATCATTCATGTTGTGTTGATACTATAATATAATAATATATACTGTATATGGTATATGTATATGACAATACAGTACATATGCCATGTACATTATTTTAATACATCTTATATTATGTAATAATTGTATGCACACACACACACATATGACATACGTGCGTGTATGCACATATATGATCATATATGATTATTATAGATGTATGTTTATATATGATTATATATGTATGTATATACATATTATATACATATATATATATATATAGATATTTAGAGAAATAAAAAACGGTTGGTGTATCCCCAAGCGACCTTAGACACGCTTCAAGGTGGCTGGCAAGGCACTGCCAAACGAGAAGGGCAAGCTGCAGGTGGGGGTTATGGGACTTGGAGGATTAGCCCACCTACGAACTGCTTAACAACCCTTGTTAGTAAGTCCCGATTTGTGGGTTAACCCATCTATAAATCGGTGAACTAAGTGTGGATATAGATGGGGATATTTGTCATTGCTCATCTAGGTTTTCTCTGAACATTTTGAGAAAGTCCCAAATCTCACGGTTGACCTTATCATTTTCTCCGTTCTTCAACACCAACATGTGGGGGCAAATCCCAATTTTCTGATGTTTTTGGGCGAAACCAAATTGGCATCACTTGGTGCTTTCCAGAAGTCATGACATTTTGAGGTCCAGACACTTGCACCGATGCAGATTTGCTAGCAAAACTTCTGATATTCCTGCAGTCTTCCAGGGAATAGTCTGCAGGTGATTTTCGAGGCAATGGAACATGCTTTTCGCAACTGTCCCAGACTGCTTTCCAAGCAGCGCATCTTATTTAGGAATTTAAAGCATCTCCTTCACATGATTGCTGGAGACAAGGTGCCCTGGTGGTGTTAAAGAATGAGACATGGAAGATCGGCTCAGCTTTCTTAGGAAGATGGCAACGAATCGATGCTCAAATCACCAGTCTTGTGGATGAAAACAAACAACAATTTCTTCAACCAACAGTTCTCGTTGCTGAAAAGTCACAATTTGCAAGGCAACAACACCCCCATATCCTCCATTTCTTGAGAACCAATAGCTGGACGGTTCAGCCCCCTATTTTGTCGCCCAGATTTTCGCTGCATCCAGGCCTCCATCCTGGGAGCTGTCGCCGGTGCTCACTTCGCGCGCGCCGTGGCGCCCGCATATGGCGTCCCGGTCCGCCCGGCTCAGATTTCCACTGAAGACCAGGATCTTGGGCGCGGTACAACTTGAACACCCCAACCCATCACATCCATCACACATTTGGGTTTCCGTCACAAACGATGAGAATACCACGAGCCAGGTCTTGGTGCACTCAGACCACTGCGCCAAAAAGCTGCTGCCATGGTTCGATGGCCGTGACCTCAGTTTTCTTCCCGCGCAGTAGAGGGTTCTCGTTGATTTTTGGGGTCTGGGTGGAGGTGTGTTTGCTCGACTTTGCTTTGCCATCACTGTCCCAACCGTCCGTGATGACGGCAACATGGTCGTGCCTATAGCAGATGTTGCAAACAGATGCAAAGAGTTTCACTTTTTGGAGGTTTTGAAAGGCGTGAAATTGTGTGGCAGGCGTGGCACTTCGTGACATTCAGACATGTATGATAACGAGTCGAAAAAAACATATTTTTGAGACAGGCGCACTTCTATTCTATGGCCTTCTTGAGATGATTTTCATTTTCAGAGACCACTTTAGACGTGTGATGGGTACAGCTGCGTCAAGTGGTGACAAAGTGCAAATATTGTAGCATGCGCAGTACATGGTGAGAGTGTCATTTACTTGAGAGGCTTTGGAGTCTATCTTTTTCGCTTTTCGCATCGGGGCGGCTGGGCGGGGCGCAATGTTGGGTTGGTCTTTCGTGCCGTTTACGTGGCAGGCGCGATAGTTGGTGAAGATGCAAGGGATGAAGAGACCTCACCACTGTACTCAACACTGTACACTTAAGGTTCCCCACTCCACACTCCACACTCCCCACTCCACTCTCCCGACCCTACACTCCACACTGTGCGCTTTACTCTTCTTCCTCCGCATTCCACGCATTTCCACGCTGTACACTCTACGCTTCACACTCTACACTCCCCAATCCACACTCCACAGTCTACAGGGGTACGGTAGCAAGGGAAGGAATACAGTGCTGTTGCAATTAGTTGTTTTGCAAAAGTGTTTTGTGTGATGTGCATCCAGGTTTGTAGGTCGGATCAGTTCTTTTGGTAGAGGTCTTGCAATACCTTGGGCAAGACGACCTCGACTGCGGATGCATTTTAAGCATTTTCCAAACATTGGAGCCAGACTGAGACTTGTGACTGTCATCTGAGGCATGTTGGAGGCTGACGAGGCATACTTCAAAGAGCATGGAGAGCCGCTATTTTCTTCCCACATGTTGGATTTGCAGTGCACTCAGTCGCCTTGTCTGACTGCATCTGTAACGTCGCTACTCTTGCAATCACAGTTGTGCAGAAAAGAACTGGCAAAAAGGTGCTGTTGTTTGGATCTCTACACAACAGTTGAGGTCCGAAGAGCCAGATGAGGAGAACATTGAGATTTGCGCCAAGTGCCCTGCAACACACGCCATGGCAAATGGCTATGTGATTCAAATGGAAGCCAAAGGTTGCCAAGGGCTTGCCAGGAAACATCGCAAACAATACTGTAGTCCTTTTCACCACGTGGACAGCCAAGGTATTTGAAGCGCATGGCACCAATGAAGCTCATTCTGGAACCTGGGCTCAGATTTTCATAGATGTTCAGATAAAGCCAGATTTTTCCAGTGATTTTATCATGAAACTTCTATGCATGTGCTGTGCATTTCTGACCTTCCGAAGGAGATGGAGATCGGCATCACAGGCGGTGTGGAGGATGGTGTGGACAACAGCGGTGCTGCCAAGGACACCCCTCCCGCGCTGCCTGCAAGCACTACCCCCCAATCTCTGGCGATTTCACCAGATCAACGAAATCTGCACATTTTTCATGTGGAAATGAATCCTTGAACAAGAAAAGGGCAATGGGAAATCCATGGAAATCCCCTATCAATGGAGGCTTTTGAAGGGGACCAATGATCCTGGGGATTTTCCAGCCATCTTGGTTTAACGGACCGCGCTGGACAGGAGAAGCTCTACTCAACTCCACAGGATGTCTTCAACGTCTACAAGGGCCTCAACCCGATCTCTCACATGTGGCTGGCTAAGACATGACTCTGGAAGCACCTTCTAAAAAGTTGAAGAGTTGCTGACGGGGACATTTCCACATGTCAACCATGGGAAACTCCACATGTCAATAATCCGTGAGAAACGTCCCACCTGCAGGTTCACCATCGCGGCTGCCTTCGGAAATGTCCATGGTGTCTACAAGGTACCAATCTTTCCAAAATTGCTGCAGTCTCTACCCGAATTGGCAGGGAATTTGACACTCTTTAATCGCAAGGACAGTTGTTTCATCTTATTTCTTGCCTCCTTTTTTCATTTCAAACCAATGCATTGAGTCACTGAGTCCTTTGAATCAAGAGCTTGCCTTGCATCGCTGGCGGTCGTTGAAAGGCTGGCAATGTTGTGTTGAAGCCCGAGATCTTGCAGGCCTGGCCCTGTGCATCCCGGTGCCATCATGGCCCAACATCCATTGTGTCCGTGGTGAATGGTTTTGCCTTGAGGAAATGCAAGACTATGCCCGTGAGCAGATCAAGGCATCGACCGGCAAGGACATCGAGAGGTGCGGTTGCTGACAGATGGGTTGGTCAATGTGAAAATTTTGGGACTTTGTCACCTTGGAATGATTGCAAAGTACTTCAGTATTTTCCCGTTTCAATGGCTGTTAGATGCTCGGAAGACTTCACCCCGGTTTGATGACAAGACATGACAAGTTCAATGGGCGGAGCTGCTGTTTTTGAAATATGGGTGGCTTTTGGCCTGCAAGGCCTCTGAACTTCGTCTTCCACGGGGGCTCTGGATCTGAGAAGCATCACATCACCACTGTGTTAGTCTTACTGTATGCAGTGAGCACCCCTTGGCGGAAAACATGAGTAAGATGCATAAAGATTCAGCAAGATGACAGTTTCTATATATTGCAGTAGCTTGTAATTGACTATTGTAAGAAGAAGTCTCAAACACTTGCCAGTAGCTTGGTGTGCGGGCGTTGAGGCCTTGAATGCCGGCGTTGTCAAGATGAACGTGGACACTGATACGTGGGACCCAAATTGAGAGACGCTGGTACACAGGCCCCACCACTGAATGCCCCACGAAATTGAGGCAATGGGCCTACTGGGAAGGCCTATTGAAGTTCTACAAGGCTAAGGAAGGTGGCATCCTTAGGCTATTGCATTATGCTTTCACATGCAGTTTATCTGTGATATTGAAACAGGTTTTAGCACATCCGCAAAGTACCCATTCTGCTAAAACAATTGACTGCGACATTGTGAGAAGAGGGAAACAAGACTATAGGCCATAGAATTTGGGACACTCCGTGGGAAAGTGTTTCAAGATATGAGCAGATCGTAAAATATCGCAAGCCTGGCAAATTTAAGCCACTCTATTCTTCCGCTGTTGCCTGGGCCTTCCCCCGACTATTGGAATCCTGCAGGGCACTGCAGGCAAGCCAGATCTCGCCAGATTTCGCCCTTCTCTCTCTCTCTTGTGCATCTCGTGCATCTTGTGCCTACTTTCCATGGTTTCGTACATCTTTTTTGTACTCGTGCCTTGCTTGTCAGACATCCGCAAATTCTGTGTAGCTGTTTCAAAGAATGTTGGCAATCCTGTCCTGTCATGCAAGATCACAAGAGCTAGTGGTAGCTTTCTGGAGTTGCTCTTCCTTTAGCAAGTGCGATGGGGGCCTGGGAGGACCCTCCCCCTTACTTCACCTCTCAGCTTCTCCCCTGTGCCGGTTGCTGACTTTCATGTGTCAATCTGAACTATTGACGTTGTCAATGTTGGCACAGTATAGAACGACCACTGGAACAGTGCTGAGCTGGTTTTGCACGTAGTTTCTAGTGTTTCTACTTTTTTCTCATATCCAGGCGCATGGCAGAGTTGCAATTCTTGTATCATCTTGTATCATACATGTGTCACACCGAACAGTTAGACTGACGAAACATTTGGGGATGTTTTTTGGGCTTTGAATTGTGAGCTGTTGAGGCTATTTGCAGGGTCAGATTGGCAACCCTGAAGGAGAGGACAAGCCCAACAAGAGCTGCTTGGCAGCAGATGAATCACCACCCGCATTTGTCTGCCAAACCTGAGGCAGAAGTAAGTCATACTCTGCTGACATATAGTACATGTAGTCAGAATGGTGTGGAAACCTCGAAGATGGGTGGGAACGCAGGTCCACAACTTTTCAGTTTTTCAATTCAGTTCCCTCTTCAGTGCAATTGTTTCCAAGTGCAACACTTCCAGATCCATGTTGATTATCGTTCATTCGAGCCACCTTCCTCTTTTGAGGCTTCTACGATCCGCGCAAGTGGATCCGCGAGTGCGAAGTTGCCATGGTAAAGCGTGTGAAGGACCAGAGTCCAATCATGCAGCAGTAGACCCCCGGCCGCCCCCGGCTCTTGATGACTGGGGTTGATCGATATTTTGATTGCCTGGTGGGAGACCAGATCAACTCAGCAGTAGAACCGAATGTTTTGGGCACAGGAGAGTTGCACGGACCTTTCGAAGCTTGGCTTTACGAGGCTTGGGTCCTCATGAGGCGACGAAATATTGAGCCCTTTGATGCTTGACATCCCGAAGGTTTGACATGCACATTGGGCTGGTCCTCATAATTAGAACCCCGAATTAGATGGTTTTTCGAAGCTATTTTTCAGCCATCCATACCCCCTGTTCTCTGCCAGGGTAGCCCCCTCCCCCTCGATATTTCAGAGTCGTTCGCCTGTGTTTGCTTCAACCTTCACATCGAGCGCCGGCTTCGCTTGGAGACCCAGTCCAAGCTGCTGGGAACAAAAAACGGAGTGGCCGTAAGCACCTGGTATTCCAGGGACGACACTTGCAGGATCTTGCAGGTGTTTTGCAAATGATTTGGATGTTCATTCCACTTGGTCAATCGTATTCTATCATCGTACTATTCTGTGCTATTCCATTTTGCAAACAGCTTTGCAAACAGGTTGCAAGTGGCAACAATGGTCATTGACCAGCTGATTACAGTAGTTGCTGGGGTTACTGGGATCGACAACCGTGCTGAGGCCGGCTCAGATGTCTCAGAATGCGATGGAGGCAAAAGGATGCAAAAGGTTCAACATTTGCAGTGAACAGTCTGCCAAGCTGTTTCTGTTGTTGTTCGGCATTTGATACAACATGGTTCAAAGATCTTTCAGCTGGTTTCGGCCAGTGAGTGAAGAATCCGAATTACAATAGCTTCAAGTGGGGAAACACCAGTTTCCATCCTCACACTGGGCCAAGGAATGTGAACTGAGAGGCAGCTTTTTGCAGCAATGATGTATGTTGCCTAGCACGCAGCACGGTGCGATTTCATCCTGTCAAGCTGCCAAGGGTGGTACAGACCGCGATGCTATGGTCAGACATAAGTCTGGAGCAGACCATAAGTGTGCTCTGGACTGGACGTTCCATTTCAACAATTCAATCGATTGCATCGATTGCATCACTTCAAACCCCTTTGTCGCATCGTGGAAAATTGATGGACTTCGCACCGTGAGGGCTTCGAAGTCGTGATCATGGCTTTTTTACCCAACATGCCAAGCCAATCCGCCAACCCGTTGCAGGCCCTTGAGAGGGAGCGGCTTATGGCGATTCGGTACAAGGATCAGTGTAACTGGTTGCTGGTAGACTGTAGACATTGTAGGCTTTGGTATACTTCACTTCACAACACTGTTTTTTGGGTGAGGCAAATTTGTTGAAGCTGTGGATGATCCACAAGTACCCTGGTGATTTGGTATCTTGGCTGTAGAAAAAAGCATCGCTCTTCCCACATTCGGAGGAGCTAGACATTTTCAAGCTTGACATCATTGCGCGGGAGTTGAAAGCCTTAGACAATGAGCTGGGGCTAGTTGGCAAGGAGGCAGAAACTCATCATGAAGATTGCGAGTTGTAAATGCTGGCAAATACCCACAGTTGAGGTATGTTGAGGTTATCCCACAGAAGTGAGCTGAAACCCAGCCAGTTGCATTTTTGCTACACATAAATCCACGGGCCCAGGGGCCCAGGGCTGGCCGTGGCTTGCAATGGCCGCAGGCCAAGTTCCTTCAGCAGAGTGCTGGGCGCCTGAAAGACTTTGGGGAGCAGCAACAAATTCATCAGTTGGAGCCCCGTTTTTTTTCTCCGAGATTTTACCAAGCATCAATCGAGAAGAATCATGAAGAATCAAGGTATCACCGATATCACCAAGAAAGGGGGGATGCAACATGATGAATCAACAGTAGGTGATGCAGCCAAGAAAGCATATGACAAACCATCAAAGATCATCAACCGATTTTATCAGGGGGTGGTTGGTGTCTCCATCTCAAATCACCTGTAACGCCCCAATGACGTCAGTCTCATGTCAAACTCTGTGTCGCAAGGCATGGGAGCAAGATGCCAGGACCTCAAAGCCAGAGTTAAATCTGCATTATGAGAATTGACATAGACATTATTTTCCTGGAGATATCATCCATGAATATCCATGAGTTTCCTTGATCTACAATGATGCTAGTCTTCTGATTGATGACATTGATGATTATTGTTGGTATGTTGCAGGACCGTCATGGGTCAAGGCACAATGGATCCACCCAAAGTGCAACATCTCAGTGCTCAGGTTAGATCAGTGTGTGCAGCTTCGATCGCATATCCGAGACCCGCTGGGGGGGGCGGTGGATACCTCCAAACTGAGGGACCAACAACCCAGAAGCAATGATGTATTGAGACAAGATACCATGCAGGGTTTATCCACCTCTATGTTCTTTTAGGGTTTGAGACACCCCGAAATTGGCAAGTGGATCATGCAACCTGTTTGCCTCGGCACTTATTGGAGTCCAATACCTTTCCAGCATTGATGGGGTGACGCTGCCTGGGGTACTGGACAAGATGTCTCACTTCCAAATTTGTCAAACACCAAGGGATTCTCAGCAGCAAATGGATACTGTAGTTAATTCAGCAAACAGCCTTCCAAGCTTTTCTTGGTGTAGAAGTGGCTTGTCAACGTAAATCGGGGGAGTGATCTTGCGCTGTTGGTATCCTTGCACATGAGAGCCTCAGGAATACTCTTACAGATGCAGATCTCACAAATCTCCCAACATCTCCCAGCATCCTCAGCTTCCGCAGGACGTCATCAACAAATGCCTATCGGAGACGCAGAAGCTTCATATCGGTGCTGCTACGGATGATCCCACAGCCGCAGGAGAGCTCAAAGATGGAGGAGTTGGGGACCCCAGAAGTGGAACACAGGCTGAAACTGTGAGCTGAACAGCAGCACAGCTGGGGCCAGGTGATGTCTGGATGGGTCTGCGAAACTGTGGATGTCTGGCTGGCATGCTTTCAGTTGGTATGACTGGAAGTAAAAGAAATCTGGAGTGAGAGAGCAGAGACTCGTCATTCATTGGGATGGGTCATTATCGTCCGAACAGCTCACAGCTGATTGGGTTCTCAATTCTTGCAAAAAAACGGATCTTGTTTCAACATGATTCGAGGATATTTGAGGTCTGTTCCTCACTTGTTTCTCATTTTTAAGTTCCTCCTTGTTTGCCTTTGCCTCCCTTCTCATTTTCCAAACGGACCCTGTTCCTAGATGATTTGAGTTCTGTTTCCCAGTTGTCTCCAGTTTGTCTCAACTTGTCCCAGAATTAGTCTCCCGCTACTTGTAGCCTTCCTCTGCCCTGCCTAAGGTCTGCCTGAGCAAAGCAGACCTTCTTCCAACATGGTAGGACCGTCATCCATCTTTCCCCCTTCTTGACCTACTTCGTCTCCCGCTTGTCTCTCCCTTGTCTCCCATTTGCCCTGTGCTCATTTATGCCTGCGTTGGCCTGGCCCGAGCATGATTGGCGCCTCATATCTGAATCCCTTTTCGCATTCTCCATCTGCACCTCTTTTCCACCCAATTTCTTGTGCCTAAGCTATGCGGAGCGTCTTCCAACAGGGTCTCCTGCTTGTCTCCCAGAAAACAGTGGTCATCTTTGGTCATCTTTGGTCCATGTTAAAAGCCACACAGTAAACTAATGTGGGGATGGGTCAAAACCTATTATTACCATATGTTGGGGGGAATAAGCATCATTCACCAGCTATTTGGGGGTATCTAGGGTGTTAGGCTTTTGATTCACGAATATTCACGATAAAAGCTATGCAACGCCATTTAGCCCATGACAGGCCCCTGACTATGGTTCCTCCAAAGCTGCGCGGCTTCGCCATGCGGACTGCCGGTGGTTTGACATGGCAGTTGAATGGGCTTGGAGAAGTGCTCCATACCTTACCCAAGAAATTCCAATCATATTCTGTATGATAAATAATATCACCAGTAGTACCACATGATATATTATAAATACTATAAATTATATGATTATATATAGAATACAATTGTCATTCATGCATAATATGATATAATACCACATATTGCAGTTCATAGTATGGTATGATACCAGTACCCCCATCTTCGGCGAGAGGAAGTTGCCGGGTGTGCACCTCTGGGAAGCCAAATGGTATGAGCTGTGGCTGATTTGTGTGATGTACGGAGTAATGGGAGCGAAAGAAGTAGGGTATCATGTGATGCAAGATGTATTGTGAGGTTAGGATGTGGGCTGTTTTTTGAATTGGTAGGACTTTTGTTTGGGCAGTCTTCTTGTCTTTCCAATTTAATCTCCCTTTGTCTGGCCAGACCTTTCTACCTTTTGTCTCACTTCATCTCGGAACATTTAAGTCGCTATATATATATATACAACTTATTGTGCCAAGTTTAAAGATTACATTCTATCTAGTCTCTTTCATACTGTATGTAGCTTTTAGTTTGTGTGATTGAGTCATAATAACGTAAATGAATACCGTTTATAAACGTATTAACCCATACATACATTTACTCCTATACTATACGTATCTTGTTCAACTGTCGTGATAAAGCATATATGCCATGAATTGCCTTATATATATGTACGCACGTACAGATTGTTGATATTTGATGAACCAAATATACCCTGGTTCCTGGCACATGCTCGAGGGAATCTGGAGACTACAGTTCTCGTTAGTACCAGACAAGCGAAAACAAAACAGCTGATGCATCTTCATTGTGAAGATCCATCAGCTGACCTGAAACTTAAACATCGTTAAAGTAGCGCTAGTAGTCGTGCGCGGCTTTGTCTAAAGTAAATAGAGTGCTTCTAGATCGAAGGTTACTGACCATCTTACCTTTGAAGATTCAGATTTGGGGATGTGCTCCCTTTGAGACACACCCAAGTAGACGCTCTATTCCTTGTTTTTTTTTAAAGACCACCCTCACTTCGCAGTGACCAGATCGTTGGGCAGGATGAAATGAACCGCGAAAGAAGAATACACAGTCGACCGGGCACCAGTGCTGGTAGGCCCGGCCAATCCTTGGGCGAATCATCATCTTTCGGAACAGTGAAGAGGGCGGGCTGGTATTTACGGTCGGGATATCACTGATGTTGAAGTACACCTTTCATACATTGTGACATGGACATATGCACGCACGTATGCATGCACATACACATGTAAACATATATGCATGTATATATATATATACAGATAAAATAATATATATATATATATATATATAAAATAATACATATATATATAATATCATATATAATACATATTAATACATGCGTATGTGTATATATAGTGTAACATAATATACTGTAATACACACGTATATATATATATATATGTATGTATATATTCGGGCTTCGCATACCGGCGAGGCCCCAAGGGTTGTGGTTGTGGTTGTGGTTGTGGTTGCTGCGGCTGCTGCTGCTGCTGCGGCTGCTGCTGCTGCTGCTGCTGCTGCTGCTGGTGTTGTTGTTGTTGTTGTTGTTGTTGCTGTTGTTGTTGCTGTTGTTGTTGTTGTTGTTGTTGTTGTTGTTGTTGTTGTTGTTGTTGGTGTTGGTGTTGGTGTTGGTGTTGGTGTTGGTGGTGGTGGTGGTGGCGTTACTGCTGCTGCTGCTGCTGCTGCTGCGGCTGTTGTTATTGTGCATCTTGTAACCATCTGACCACACATGTTTTTTGACTAATTTTTAGGGCCAAAAAATGGCCAAACAGGTGGTCCCGACTGCAGGCACGCGACTTCCAGAAACATGCCACACAAGGGCTGCACATCGCCGAAATAGAAGTTCGCGCAACCCAAGGTGCCTCTCACCTTCCTCACCCTATCTCCCGTCCACCTCCGTGTCCGCCCCAACAGGAGCATGGTTCGAAGCGCTGGAGGAGCTCCGCGAGGTACCTGCCCCCAGCGTTTGCCACAGCGTGTCCATTACTCGTGTGCAACCAAGACTCACGTACCTGAGGCACAGCCAGCAGATGCGGACATTCGCCAGGCGACCGTGACTCCTCCACCCCGCAGGGGCAAGCCACTGACATACCTCATACTTGCACTAACCTCGAAACAACCAGTGAAATAGGTCATATTCACCCTAATCTAGGCAATCAAATCCTTCCTTCTCGGCAAAGACTTCCGCGGGATGGCCGTCAAGGTGCGGCATGTTCACACCACACGCGCAAACTCCCACCTAGCTGCGCCGCAGGATGTACGAGAACATCTTGAACACTGTACCTTGGTTCCCGACCGTCACGAACTGAAGCATGCTGGATCAAATCACTGCACTCAGGTTTCAACGGCCCTATTGATGTGACTGCAACCCGCATCCAGGAACTGTTCCGAGAAGTTGCCGCCGCCCTAGTTAGTGTTGCTGTGAATCCCACCCTTCTCCCTCACACTTGACGCCGCAGGTCGCGGATGCAATTCTTCAGTTGCCCGAGACTTCTCTCCGTTCCGGCATGCCGGTGATCTTTTACCGTTTCTTCCCCCCATTCCATACATAACTCTACACTGATATTGAAAAAATTCACATACAGCACCATAAACATCCCATAGACTAAGATGCAGTTCCTCCGAGAAATATTGCAAACGGACAGGAAGCATGTTTTCTGCTGGCCATCTCAGGTACGCCCACGCGAACTTGATACCGATGACAAGCCAGTGCTGCTCTTACATGTTCTGACTTCATGGTTGGACTACTGCTGCTTGCCCCACGCTCCTGTACCGTAGATCCTGCCTGCTGCCGCGAAGCCAGACGAGGCGGCGTTCCTGTGTCCTACCGGTACACTTATACCAGTAGTACCGCACAAGGCGGTGGCGGAAGTTTCAAAAATAGGAAACCTGTAGGAGAGATTCGTTGCTGTGACTGATGGATGGCAGAGCGAACCCACTGATGGACCGACACGTGGCTGGAGGCAGCGCAGTGTTGTTGTGGTTGTAGTTGTAGTTGTANGTGACTGATGGATGGCAGAGCGAACCCACTGATGGACCGACACGTGGCTGGAGGCAGCGCAGTGTTGTTGTGGTTGTAGTTGTAGTTGTAGTTGTTGTAATTGTAGTTGTAGTTCTAGATGTAGATGTAGTTGTGGTTGTAGTTGTAGTTGTTGTAGTTGTAGTTGTAGTTGTAGTTGTAGTGCAGCGCAGTGTAGTGCTGTTGTAGTGGTCATTGTGGTTGTAGTTGTAGCTGTTGTAGCTGTAGTTGTCATGTAGTTGAAGTTGTAGTTGCAGTTGTAGTTGTAGTGGTTGTAGTGGTTGTAGTGGTTGTAGTGGTTGTTGTGGTTGTTGTGGTTGTTGTGGCTGTAGCTGTAGCTGTTGTAGAAAAGTTGTAGCTGTAGTTGTCGTTGTTGTAGTTGTTGTAGTTGTAGTTGTAGCTGTTGTAGTTGTAGTGGTTATTGTGGTCGTAGTTGTAGTTGAAGTCGTAGTGGTAGTTGTAGTGGTAATGTAGTTGTAGTTGTAGTGGTAGCTGTAGTGGTAACGTAGTTGTAGTTGTGGTTGAAGTGGTTGTTGTGGTTGNTAGTGGTAATGTAGTTGTAGTTGTAGTGGTAGCTGTAGTGGTAACGTAGTTGTAGTTGTGGTTGAAGTGGTTGTTGTGGTTGTAGTTGTAGCTGTTGTATTTGAAGTTGTAGTTGTAGTTGTAGTTGTTGTAGTTGTTGTAGTTGTTGTAGTTGTTGTAGTTGTTGTAGTTGTAGCTGTTGTAGCTGTTGTAGTTGTAGTGGTTGTTGTGGCTGTCGTTGTAGTGTAGTTGTAGTCGTAGTGGTAGTTGTAGTGGTAATGTAGTTGTAGTTGTAGTGGTAGTTGTAGCTGTCATGTAGTTGAAGTTGTAGCTGTAGTTGTTGNGTTGTAGTTGCAGTTGTAGTCGTAGTGGTAGTTGTAGTGGTAATGTAGTTGTAGTTGTAGTGGTAGTTGTAGTGGTAATGTAGTTGTAGTTGTAGTTGTAGTTGTGGTTGTAATTGTACTTGTGCTTGTACTTGTAGTTGTGGCGTAGTCACATCCAAACTTCAAAAATCGTCCCGAAACCCTCAGTTTTTAACACTTTTGACATGGAAATGTGCTTCGCGCCACAACAGCGTGCACTTTTTCGACATCGAACCATCATCGAATCGTCAAAAAGTGGTCCGAGACCCTCAGTTTTTTACGATTGTCACTTCCAAATGTGCTTCGCGCCACAACATCGTGCACTTTTTCGACATCTCAACTTTCAAAAGTGGTCCGAGCTTTTTCAACATCTCAACTTCCAAAAGTGGTCCGAGGCTGACAGTTTTTAACACTTTTCACTTCCAAATGTGCTTCGCGCCACAGCGCCGTGCACTTTTTCGACATCTCAACTTCCAAAAGTGATCCGAGATCGACAGTTTTTACACTTTTTACTTCCAAATCTCCTTCGCGCTACAGTGCCGTACACTTTTTCCACATCTCAACTTCCAAAAGTGCTCCGAGATCGACAGTTTTTAACACTTTTTACTTCCAAATGTGCTTCGCGCCACAATGCCGTGCACTTTTTCCACATCGCAACTTCCAAAAGCGGTCCGAAACGGAGGTGTTTTAACACTTTTCACTTCCAAATGTGCTTCGCGCCACAACGGCGTGCAAATTTTCATCTCTCATCTCCCCAAATGTCTCCGCACCCGCCGCTTTAGCGAGCCTACTTTTCGACCGTCCGGAGCCACAAAACATCGGAAAAACACAGTGTTTCGCGACTTTCCTACCTTTTCGCACACCTGCATTTCTTCTCTCTTCTGACTTTCTCATCTCTGATCTTCTCTCTTCTGACTTTCTCTCTTCTGAAGGTCTTCACATCTTGGCTCTTCACATCTGGCTTTTCCATCTTTCCATATTGTCGGAAGTTTGACGTCTAAACTTCCTTCGATCATCTTTTGTAACCCCTACCATATGTAACTCTTATCTGTGGCTTCAAAATATTCCCTTCCTGCTCCTCTAGCTTGCCCGCCTGCAAGGATACTGATGGATGCCGTACCCCGTCGCTCATTGTTCAACCCCAAGCACCACAGACACTGCGTTTCCCTGCTTCAACAGCATCAACAGCCCAGGCCGTGCGACGAGCCAAGGCAAAGTTGCATGCCGAAAGCAGCGACTCAGAACCGGCTCCCTGCTTATTCAGATACGCAGCCCTTCTTCATATCATTTCTTGCTTTTTGATCGCACCCCGAGCTAGCACCTGAAGGCATGCGTGCTGCGCGTCCATCCCGTGGGGCCGAGGCTATATCTCTTGTTGTCATATGTGTTCTCTTTACGCTTTTCTCCGACACGGCAGGATGACGTGCCACCCGATTCACCCGCCTGTGTCCGCACGTAAGAAACGATTTGATCACCAGCCCCTGCCTAAGGTACGGCGTTGCATGCTGTGCGATCGCAGTTCCATCACCGCGCCATGGCGCCGCAAACACAGCGGCCACCCCGAAGGAAAGCGGTGCTCGACCTGCGAATACCGAGTCCGGTCCTCAGATTGCCACCTCAACACCACCTCGCCATTGGTTGCTGCCAGGTGAAGGTTGTAGTGCAACACAAGCTGTGGGACACAGACTCTCCTGCGGCCCTGTGGGAAAAGATTGCACAGGCAGTACATGTATCGCGACATACGTCGATGTTTCGTGTTGAGACTTACAAACGGGCTAGGGGACCTTATTTTGAAAATAACTTTATTTATGATTTTTTTAAAGATATTAATATGATGAAATTTGTGATTGGGGTCTTTCTGTTTTTTCATGATTTTTGATGATTGAATTTGCGATGAAATTTATGATTTCTGGAGCCCTTAGGCCCGGGTCCCGAAATCACAAAAAGAATCACATTTTTTTCATTAAAAGAAACATAAACAAGCATCAGACAATCATGAATTTTTCATAAAATTTATAAGTTTTTTTGACTTTTTATGGTTTTGAAAATCATATAAAATCAAAAAAAATAAAAATCATAGAAAAATCTTAGAAAATCATTAAAAACATGCAATTTATGATTCTTTTTGATGAATATTTTCGTATTTTTAAAATGAACATTTAATTTTATGCTTTTTTGCGATTTCGGGAGCCGGGCCCTCTCGGGCCCAAGTACTCCAGAAATCATAAATTTCATCATATAAAAATCCTAAATTCCATCATAAAAAAATCATGAAAAAACCTATCTGAACAAATCCGACTTTTTTCCAACTTAGTGAAAGCATTCAAAAAATTATAAAAAATCATAAATTTCTGTGTTGTCCGGTATTTTTTCTTCCGAAAAGAATATTCCACGAGTGTTGAGCGAACATGATGATTTGCTGCAGGCGTCCGACCTGTCAGAGGAGGGCTTCGAGGCATCGGTCGTTGGATCCATGTTGTTTGTTTTTCACATATCACTTTCATTTTCGATCGTCTCTAAATATGTACTTGTTTGGATGCTGGCAGGGTTTTTCCCTTCATCATTTTCTTTTGGTTGTTGCCCGTGATCATCTTTTCTGCCAACTGGGATGGTTTTACTTTTCATGTTGGTTGTATAGGTGGAGGAGGAAGACGCATCAGCACCGAGTGCTGCTTCGAACCTCTTATGCATTTTGGTGACATGCTGCGACCAGTTTTTCTTAGCACGGGTTTTTCTCTCACTGCGTCTCAGGACGAATATTCCGAAGGCAGCGATGGCAAAGGACGAAGATGACAAGGAAGCGACAATGAGCCCTGAGGTCGGCATGAATGCATGCGTCTTTGTGTTATGCGGCAGAGGTCATCTTGAATGATGTGGGTACCAGTTTACTGCCAGGCAGCGCATGGACGAAGAGTGCCGCCGTGGAGGGAGGTGCATTGTAAGAAATCATTATTGATTATGTTTCCGAGTTTACCGGAATCTTTCATGTTAGTCTTATTCTGTTGGGACAGGATTCGTCCGCAAGTGCGCCAGCAAGTGGACGAAGAGACGCTGGGGACTGAGCACTGCTGTTTGCAATTCAGGACTTTGAACCGATAGGCAATACGACCTATTTGAGGATCTCAAATCGTATGATTTCGTGGGGTTCACCAACACAGATGATGGATTTGACCAACACTGAATCAGCCGCAGATGGTGATGACGCCACTTCATAGAANGTGGGGTTCACCAACACAGATGATGGATTTGACCAACACTGAATCAGCCGCAGATGGTGATGACGCCACTTCATAGAATGGGGTTTTGATGGAGCAAAGATGTGGAAAATCCTGTGGTAGGACTTGGAGTGCTTACTCTAAATAGGAAGCAAAAAGAATTGTTCCTGAAGCCATCACCACAACCCTCCAGTCAGAAAAGGCTTCGTCATATATGACGACTATGACAAGCTAGCTGGACTACCTTTCCACTCTAGACTGGGAGTGGGGCACCCCATGGACAAACATGATTCAACAAAAGGGGATCCAGCTTACGCAAACCAGTCGCTGACCTTTTCAGGGAGCGCTTATATAACAAGGGCAAACCTTGTGTGGAAAATTCATTGCAATGGGTGTTCCGACATTGGCAGACCCTAAAATATGCCGTACAAGTTGTGATCCGAAAGTTCGGTGTATACCCAAGATATCCAATGGATCCGAAATGTCACGACACATAGATGATTTTCATCAATAGCAGAATGTATAGACTTGTCAACCAGACAAAATCCAGACTAAGCAAACATTCCCACCAATTGTCAGATTACAGCGCGCTAAAACGGGTCCATTTTACACCAAGAAAATAAAAACCTCAAAGATGTTTTTTGAGGAAGGGATTATCGAGCTGATCAGATCCGTTGGATTCGATTTTTTCACCTACGAAATGGAGCCCACTTGTCCTTTATGCCATCTTTTTCTGGCTAAATATACCTTTAGCTAGTGAGAAATCTCACCATTGGGACATCCTAGCCCCTGCTTTTTAAACGCGGCTGGCGTTTAGGGAAATCCCAGAAGTAAAAGGAGATTCAAATGGAAAATCATCTATACATGGAAGATGTTCCATTCTCATGTTCGATTGTTGGAGGGTATGCTGCCAAAGAGATCCAGAGGGTAAGTGTTACCCGAGAATGAAGGTACTTGGATGGGCCATGGAGTTAGTGGACTGATGATTGTAAATGGCTGATAATCCCAAACAATTTAGGTATATTTCATTGTTTATGGTTGAAGTACTCATCCCCTTTCCAAACCATATTTTCGTTTGGGTAGTATTTACTATTACCAGGAAAGGATTGTTTCCGTATTTTCTATATATATACAATATATTATGTACATATGTCCCCCTTTGATGATGGTTAAACCGTGCCAAATTCCCTTTATTTAAGGTTTAAACCCAATTTTTGTTGACAGTTCACTAACTTCATGGCCCATCTGGGGATTTTCTGTGCCTTTCGAACGGCTCGCAGCAATCCAAAATAGGACCTCAGACGATGCATGCGGTCAAGGTGCTGTTCAGCTGCTGTTCCCCCAAAATGGAGGATTTGACCAACACAAATAATGGAAGTTAAGTGGTAATAAGAGCAAAACATGGAGTTAACCACTCAATAATAACATTAAAAATAAGAGTACACATGCTAAATAATGGTACATAATGGTAAAATAGTGGTTATCACCATTATTTTTCGGTTAAGTTATTTCACCAGTCAACTGACACCAAACTGAATCTAAGTGGGTAATAAGTGGTTTTGCCCAAGAGCGGATGGGAGTGGAAGCAATCTTGCACCACCTGTGATGGAAGAAATCGTGCACCACCTTGGATGGCTGAAACCCTAGAATTAATGGGATAAACCATCTATCAACTGGTGCAGGATTTCTTAACCATCCGCCGTATATCACCACCAAATACCATCAATATCTGCAATGCGACCCCCTTAGCTATGTTGTGAGTCGTTGGATGATCTCAAATCGTATGATTTCGTGGGGTTCACCAACACAGATGATGGATTTGACCAACACTGAATCAGCCGCAGATGGTGATGACGCCACTTCATAGAANGTGGGGTTCACCAACACAGATGATGGATTTGACCAACACTGAATCAGCCGCAGATGGTGATGACGCCACTTCATAGAATGGGGTTTTGATGGAGCAAAGGTGTGGAAAATCCTGTGGTAGGACTTGGAGTGCTTACTCCAAATAGGAAGCGAAAAGAATTGTTCCTGAAGCCATTACCACAACCCTCCAGTCAGAAAAGGTTTCGTCATATATGACGACTGTGACAAGCTAGCTGGACTACCTTTCCACTCTAGAGTGGGAGTGGGGCACCCCATGGACAAACATGACTCAACAAAAGGGGATCCAGCTTACGCAAACCAGTCGCTGACCTTTTCAGGGAGCGCTCATATAACAAGGGCAAACCTCGTGTGGAAAATTCATTGTAGAAATTTGTGCTGCGTTCCAAAGTCAAATCCCGAGCTGCGGAAATCAATTTTTCCTGAAGCACTCCAGGCAGTTTCGCGCTACGTCCAGGGATGGATCGACGGTAATGGAGTTTCCACCCGTCCGCCCCTCAGTTTGCCGATGCTCATCCATGCATTCCTCTCCGCAATCTTGCAACCACAAGGCCTGGTGGTGGCCGACTTCGTCCAAGGAATCGAGGTGTGCAGCGAGTTCAGGACTGCGCCTCAGTGTCAATTTGTGAGGAAGTTTTTTTTAGAAAACGGTTTCTTCGTTTGCCCGCACAGTTCACCATGTCGGAACTTACATCTATGAAATAAAAAGGCTCGGTTTCTTCCACTTTGCATCTATTCCTTCTTACAGTAAACAATTCTACTGCATTTCCGGGATTCTCACACAAGATCTGTCGTCAAACCACATTGTATTCACCGTAGCTACTGGCCGAATTGAATTGCAATTGACAGTTTGGCTGTTGCGCAGCCACAAAGGCATCTCGAGGTCACATTCTGTTCCGGGACCTAACTGCCTCAACCTGAGCACTCATCCGCTTCAGGTTTTCTTTGGGCAACACTTGCGCTTTTTGAAACGTCAAGAGCCACTTTTCTTTTGTATTTTTCAATAGAAACTCTGAGAATTAGCATTTCCTGCTGCATTGCATGTGTCCTTCATCAGGCTGCCAACATTGGTTGTGGTTGTGGTTGTGGTTGTGGTTGTGGTTGTGGTTGTGGTTGTGGTTGTGGTTGTGGCTGTGGCTGTGGCTGTGGCTGTGGCTGTGGCTGTGGCTGTGGTTGTGGTTGTGGTTGTGGTTGTGGTTGTGGTTGTGGTTGTGGTTGTTGTTGTTGTTGTTGTTGTTGTTGTTGTTGTTGTTGTTGTTGTTGTTCT
>BGPT01000523.1:261713-282877 GCA_003297045.1 Symbiodinium sp. clade C Y103 | reverse complement strand
TGTTGATGCCTTTAATGTTTCACACGGTACTTTGGGGATATCACACAATGTTGACATCAACCCACCAGTACTGTGAAACCGGATTATCACCAGTCGGAAGGAGGCGTTCATGAAATGACAGCCATGTCTTGGGAGCTCGGCGGAGGACATCCGCAGCGTAGTTTCGCCAACGGTATGGATACTTTGCATCTACAGAGTNTGTCTTGGGAGCTCGGCGGAGGACATCCGCAGCGTAGTTTCGCCAACGGTATGGATACTTTGCATCTACAGAGTTTGACCTCTCAACTTCTGGAAGCTGTAAAAAGAGTTTGCTTTTGCAACCAACAAACTCCAAACCAGCTTGGTTGAAATCTGTGTCAATCTTTACACATCCTGAGAATAACCTTCATCTGTTCTCTGGAATCGGTATACTCTGGAATCTGAATTATTTAAGAAAGAACGGAGTTCATGATTTTCACAACCAGATGTCTCAGTGAAATCTTTCTCTGGAGGAACAGCCGTTAATTCTATGTTCTTCCGTCGCAATTTCACTTCAAGGGTTGTGGAGTGGANATCTTTCTCTGGAGGAACAGCCGTTAATTCTATGTTCTTCCGTCGCAATTTCACTTCAAGGGTTGTGGAGTGGAGGGATTTAAAACTTGTTTTTCACTCGAGCAAGTTTCTTCAGCGCTTCGGGGGTCAACAACACTAATCACTCAGTTCTTTTGCATTTGGCTTGCCATTCGCCATTTCGAGCTGGATTGGTATACCTCTGGAGTATCTTTCTGGACTTTCGATATTTCAGTTTTTCATTTGAAGCCCTGCTGTATTCTTTATACACTGTCTGGAGCTTTCATCAAGCTGGAGTATCTTTCTGGACTTTCAACATTTCAACATTTCATTTGAAGCCCTGCTGTATTCTTCGTATACTGCTTGGAATTTTCATCGAGATGGATTTGGTATCTCAGGAGTTTCGGTTTAGAGTGGCTTTTGCACAAAGAGACCACCATGATCTAGACCGTGTGCTACTACACTTGGGACTCAGCACTATGAACGTCGATGCTAACAAGGTTGTGTTCCCTACAGCCTGGGAAATTGGACGCAGGGGGACACCGCCTGTCTCTCACATGGCGGACCACTGGATCCCATGGGACGAAGAATTGAGCTCAATGGTTGAGTATCATCTTTTCATATCAGACGTGGCGGTCCTTGAGCATATTGCACAGACCTCTACAGGATCCAGGGGATATTTACAACTCTGCCAGGAGCCATGTTTTTGGGAAGAGTGCCAAGTTACAGTCCACGATATTACTGGATTACAGATGGCAGAAGCTCTGTCGAATGCGTCACAACGGGTACGCATGCTGGAAAATAGGGTGGCTGCCCTGGAAGCCGAGGTTCTCGCAATTCGACGTGCCTTGGGTATCTGACTAATGTGCCTCTGGAGCAGCACTNGCTGGAAAATAGGGTGGCTGCCCTGGAAGCCGAGGTTCTCGCAATTCGACGTGCCTTGGGTATCTGACTAATGTGCCTCTGGAGCAGCACTACACTGTCCGGATCGCCCTTCAATAAGTTCCTCTCGGAAGACAGTTTGACTGCAATCGACTTGGGTCAGGTTATTTATTTCAATTTTTGGTCTTTCAGCAACTTCAGATATTGGGACGGGGAAATCAGACAATGCAGCATGGAGAGCTCCTCTGGACGGTGCAGTCGTAATTGGTCGACTTGCTGGACATATGCGAGCTACAGCATTAACTTTGTCTTTCCCGTGATGCTCTGCAGGTGCCTTGCTTTCTTTGGAGTCGGAGCTAATTTCTTTTACCTGGGCAGGTGCATCTATGCTATCAGCAACTACCGGACATTTCGGACCGACTCCTTACAAGTCTCCGAGCATTCTCTGATAATCTGCATGCGCTTTGGAAAGATGGTCATTGATGAATTTCAGACCTCAGAGAAGTGGATCATTCTTCAGAAGATCGCTTTGTTTACAATCACACTCGACAGATTTGACACACCTGTCTGGGTGCCTGGGTTATGCTGCATTTTATGTCCACGGCAATGGGGATATGTCAAAGGAGATTGCAAGACCACCCGCTGGATTTCAGAGGCCTCGTTTTACAGAGGACACAACACTTTTGGACATATTAAAATTGCTGGTGTATCCCATGAACACAATGACCGACAATTTATTATGGATGCAGCTGACAATGGACCTGAACGTCATCTGGTGGATATATGGTTCCACCTCCTCGGGGATTACACGACAGCTGATGTCAGAGAGCGCAAAGAGCCTGGTGAATCGCATTTTGTGGCCATCGTCAAAGTGGTCTTCAAAGCAAAGACCAACAGCTGTCTTCATTTGGTATTGGCTGAGAGAAGGATGATTCCTGATTTTACAACGCACGCCGCCAAGTAAGAGGATCTGGGATTTCATCGATCAGATGACCAAATACACTCCTTTGAGTACATTCCTTTACATGTAGAGTCAGCTCTCCGAAAATACTGCGAGAGAATGTGACCTTCAGGCAACTTTCATTGGTGGTGCACAAAGTCCAGAGCCCTCAGTTCCGAGAGTGTATGCAGATAACTCAGTCTAGACATGTGTTTGACTTAATCTTTCAGACTTCAAGCCCACAGAACATTTGAAGCAGATTTCTTGTGGTGTGAAGATATCATAATGTTCGGTACCATTGCATGTAACCTTCCCCAATCTTTGAGCGGGACCACAGTGCCGAGCATTCAAACTTCCTCACCACCAACTGCTTCGTGGGCCTCAAGATAAGGTAAGCTGAATGAGTCAACATCACAAGTGAGACTGAGAGACATGCTTTCCTTCACACTCAACTGTGGGACGACAATTATGAATCATGTGTACCAATCTTGTAGTAGAACCCGAGCAAAGATGGGGGGCACCTATTAACCCCCTAGAACGCTTTCATTCTGACGGGTGGTCAAATCTTTAGACCTGTGAGCCTTCATGACAGGGTTATCAGTGACTCATCCTCTTACAAAGGGAAGCATCACAAGCTGCTTTCATCGTTCAACCCATGGGAAGACTTAAGAGAGTCTCAGGCGTCTCTATATGCACACCATGGGATCAAGTCTCAGAACTTGAATTTTCTCAAGATTTTACAGATGATACTTCAGACATCCTAACAGAGATCATATCGAAGTTGATTTTCGAGCCATTCATGGAAGCGGCCCAGATGATTGCTAAAACATCTGCACCGGCCGTAGCAAGCAGGCTCCTCACTTCGTCCCATTCGTGGGAGGACTTAGAGAAACCAGACAGCCCAACGTATATATCATGGGCATAAGTCTCAGAACTCGGAATCCTGAGAAACATCGATACACATGATCCGTAGACATGAGTTTCAGAATACTCATCTCAGAACATGTGAGCTTACTGAACAGGATAGATGCTCCTCAGAACATCTTAACAGTGACCTGTTCAAGCATAACCTTCTACTCAATCCATGAGAGGGCCCAGATGAATTCAAGACATCTGCACAGGCCACAGTCATGAACTGTTAGGACTCAAATAAGGCTCGGGTACTCTGCTCAGCCTCGTTCCTATTGGAGCCATGAGGCGACCGTGAGAACAAACACCCCTGTTGACTCACCCAAGAAGCCGTTTTTATCTTTATCGGCTTTTCTTCAACCCGTTCTCTTGGGGTCTGATTTTCAGAACGCAATGTCATCAACTTTTCCTCACCGTTGCCGCGAAATTTATGATGGTGAATTTTTACGTACCCAGTTGATGGACACAGGCATTGGAAGTTGGGCTCAACTGGTCGATGCATTTGAGCATATTGAATCACCTGAGGCATTTAGACAAGCAGCGAGTGACATATTCTTGGTGGATCAGCCTTCGAAATGGCACATCCTATGCCTACAGCTCCTGGTTGAAGAAGCTCGCACTATGACGGTGTGGACAGAACCACCCCCGTTGTCCAGACGCCCGGTGACCACATTGGAATCTGGCACACCTCCATCCACTCCAGCTGCTTCTGTGAATTTGACACCGGCCCCTTCTACGGCCACACCTGGTAATCCAATCGAGCTCATTTTGAATGACCTGCGCAAATGGAAAGGAGAGATTCAGGACCTGGCCACTTTGGCCAGTCATATTCAAAGCGCTACATGGTACAAGGAGCTGCTCTCCATTTGCCATGAAGAATGGGTCTTGGTCTCTGGAGCGCCCAATGCTGGTAAGAGCGATCTTGCCCAATCCATTGCTACTGTTTTGGGCCTGCAGAAAATTACAACGACCTCGAAACTTCTTTGGTGTTTTACCAAGGAGTCCCGTCCTCACATGACCTTGTGGCATTGGACGAATGACTCCGTCATGAATCCCGACGGATCGTTCAAGTGGGATCGCCTTTGGCAAAGTATTCATAGCATCACCACTCGTGAGGAATTTTCTTCAGGTATGGCCGTGATCGAAGGACATCNTGATGGATCGTTCAAGTGGGATCGCCTTTGGCAAAGTATTCATAGCATCACCACTCGTGAGGAATTTTCTTCAGGTATGGCCGTGATCGAAGGACATCGGATTTTTAAATTTCCTCAAATTCGTGAATTTATCACCTCGACGATTGTCCTGGTTGCCAATGTTGAGACTCTCCGAACTCGTGGTACCTCGCCAGAATCTATCGAGAAGTACAGAGACTATATCAAATCTGAACTGGCCGATTCTAGTTCCCTTCTGAACAGTTCCAAGGTGGCACGATTTCCGGCTGAGACACACCGTCCGGCCCTGGCATGTTCTGTCCTCGAGAAGATTGTATTGAACAATACAACCCACGACTCCGCTCACCTCTCAGAGATCAAGCCCGATGGGGTCAACCTTCTTTGAGTCAAGACTGAGCAGTATCACAGGGCCATGCAAAGCCCAATGGCCCTTGCAAATGCATGGAACAGTTTCAATGTATTTTCGTACAGTCTTTTGAGTTTTTGGGACATTCTCGGTGGCTGCAACGACACGCACCACATTTCAGGCCTGGTAATGGGCCACTATTATTTTGGGCCACAGGGGATTCTCAAGACTCTCAACCGCAATTTAGTGTGCTCTAACTTCCTCTTTGGCAAGATGCATGAAGGCCATGATTATTTGTACCTACAGTGGCTTCTGTGAGAGTTGGCCCCTCTCAACAGTCTACAGTGCGCTAAGCCACAGTCAGGGCTCAGCTGACGAAACATTTTCGGACCTTCCCCAAGGAGATCCTCAGGTGCTCTCAACAATATTGTCAGAACCGTAGTAGTGAGGCTGCTGTGGCAAACAGTTTCTACAATGTTTNGCTCTCAACAATATTGTCAGAACCGTAGTAGTGAGGCTGCTGTGGCAAACAGTTTCTACAATGTTTTGCAACAGGCACATAGCCATCCACTTCACAGACAAAGTTGAACCAGCACCAGTGGTCACAGAATTCCGCATGTATCTCGCATGCCTGAATATTGGGTTCCCTGGGACAAGCTGCTGGACTCGTTGAGAGAATACCATCTTTTTGATGCAGTAATGGGAAGATTCGCTAGTTTTCCAGCTGGAGATGCCTTGCTTGCCCTTCGTGCTTCTCACACTGCCTGCAACTCACATCTCGGGGGCCAAACACAGAGTTGCACTACGCCAAGGCCAATGCCAAACACAGAGTTGCACTACGTCAAGGCCAATCTATCAAGGCCAAAACACACCAAACACAGAGTTGCACTATATGATTTCATGGTGTATACACAGAGTTGCACTATACGGTTTTTGGTGTATGCTCCATCAGACCTTAGCGAGTTTGGTGTATTCTCGGCCAAACACGAAGCTGCACTACACAACATTGGGTGTATACCTTAGCGAGTTGTATTCTCGGCCAAACACAAAGCAGCAATACTCTATCAGCCAGAACACGGAGCACGACAAAATTTTGGTGTGCATTGACAGATTTTTCACAATGAGCCCAGAGCACGGAGCACTATGCAATCTTGGTGTACACTTTTCCATGTTAATTTGACAGACTTTTCATAATGGACAGTTTTGTGCTGCAGGTACCGTTTAGGTTGCGCTTATCAAAATTTTGCCAGACGCAGCTCGTTTCCCAAGTACGACTTGGGGGTACCTGTGGACTTCTCGCAAGTTGCAGCCCAGTTCACAAGTACAGCTTTGGGGTGCTTGTGGGCTCTTAGCAAGGTGCTGCTGGCATAGCTCGGGGTGCTCGCAGATTTCTCAAACAGGTGGAAGCTATCTGGTTGGTTCAAATTTGGCCGACGGACTCCACACCAACTGTCCAGAAAGTTGTTGTCTTCATGACCTGTCCCTCGCGGTATGAATTTACCCGAAAAAAAAAATGGAGCTGGCACCCTTCAAAAATTTACACTTCAGCGGAACATTTCTATATCCCTGAACAGCCCAGTTTCGAGGGTGCAACTTGCCTTGGTTACATTCTCATTCTATTGGCATACCATGCAGTTAGCGCACTACAATTGAGGGAACTTCGTTGGTATACAGATACCTTCTTTCGGTACTGCTGCCTTTTGGACGACACAACTTTGGTCGGTTGGCCTCCTCTGGTAGCCACTTGCAGTTTGCATCCTCAATTGGCTGGCACAGTGAATTGTATACTGACACTGTTCTTGGGAAGTACGGCTGATCTTATACTCCTCAGTTGACTGGCACAGTGTATTGGATGCTGACACTGTCTTTAGAAAGGACAGCTTATTTTCAAGATGGCAACCTCGACCAGTATATCAATGCCTTCCTCAGATGCTGTCCCCTTCCAGCTGGCACGTGGATATCAACTGGTGCGTGGGTCAGTACACCAGCGTTGCTTCGGGTAACTGGATGATGCAGCTTCTATTCATCAGCTCACTGGTATCCCCTTTGCTAACATTGATGGAATGATTTTATTTCAAGTATCCATTTCCGGGCACACCCTCTCTACTTCGAGTGAAGGAACAGTTGCCTACCGCGTGTGCAGGAGCCGCTAAGATTTCCAATCTGCTTGTGGTCTTCATCCTTGTTTCTATGACACTTCGAGGGTGCACTCCTGCAGACAGCTCATCTCGAACGAACCAGACACCTGCTGGAGTGTGTGCTCTGAACTCAGCAGCAAATCAAAGCGGGTATCACGAGTGAAACGTTTCATGCACGATGCCATCCTTATTCGCATCGACCTGCCTGCCTCGTTAAACGCACTCAATCACGGGGGTCAACTCCAGTGCGTAACTGGCAATATCACTCGTGACTTCTACCCCCGCGGTCAAAAAGGAGCTGCTGANCAGTGCGTAACTGGCAATATCACTCGTGACTTCTACCCCCGCGGTCAAAAAGGAGCTGCTGAGCTTTACCACTCCATGCTGTCTTGTGTTTCAGTTTTGGCGTTGTTTTCTCGGCGCACGATTTTCAAGCGACATGATTTGGCGATGTTTAAACTTTCGGATAATCCCTTTTTGTGTTTGCGCACAACCAAAGGCGAGTAACGNGGCGCACGATTTTCAAGCGACATGATTTGGCGATGTTTAAACTTTCGGATAATCCCTTTTTGTGTTTGCGCACAACCAAAGGCGAGTAACGTCGACGAACGTTTGCACATCTTGCGACCGATATGTCCATGACACGTACAACATGCAATATCGGCGTTGAGAGTTTCTGATCAAGTATCTTGGAGGTTTCGGAAACTTCCCTTTTCCTATATTGGTGAAACAGAGCGGTCAAGACNTACAACATGCAATATCGGCGTTGAGAGTTTCTGATCAAGTATCTTGGAGGTTTCGGAAACTTCCCTTTTCCTATATTGGTGAAACAGAGCGGTCAAGACAAATATAGCCCTGCTGCTTCAGCTGCACCTTTTGAAACTTGGGACACTTGAAAACGCAACGGAAGAACATGTTGAACGATGCTAATTCTTGAACATGCTTGTTCATAAATGTTAGCTGGCCGTGTTCACTATATGTTCCTGTTGCCATTTTGTATTCAAGTGGCCCCCGTTCACCCGCTGGTGTNCATAAATGTTAGCTGGCCGTGTTCACTATATGTTCCTGTTGCCATTTTGTATTCAAGTGGCCCCCGTTCACCCGCTGGTGTTGATTTTGCCCACCTCCGACCCCATGTACACCTCCTTCGTGGCGTGGTGGGTCTAGTTTGCATGGGGGTATCTACAAACTATCCCTTTACCTTTACTTCCTATCAGTTTGTTCTGGTCCGCTTGATCAGTTAACATCTTGGTTGGATGTTTGGGGATATGTTGNGGGGTATCTACAAACTATCCCTTTACCTTTACTTCCTATCAGTTTGTTCTGGTCCGCTTGATCAGTTAACATCTTGGTTGGATGTTTGGGGATATGTTGATGCCTTTAATGTTTCACACGGTACTTTGGGGATATCACACAATGTTGACATCAACCCACCAGTACTGTGAAACCGGATTATCACCAGTCGGAANTGTTGATGCCTTTAATGTTTCACACGGTACTTTGGGGATATCACACAATGTTGACATCAACCCACCAGTACTGTGAAACCGGATTATCACCAGTCGGAAAAATATAACCCTGCTGCTTCAGCTGCACCTTTTGAAACTTGGGACACTTGAAAACGCAACGGAAGAACATGTTGAACTTGGATATGTTTATGCTACTGGCATCCAAACAACCAAGCTTGCAGTGGGATGGGTCGCAACCAAATCTGGAGATCATGGTGACTTTGTAAAAGGAAACAGCAACGTCAAAAATCGGGTGACATGCTGCTGGTGAAAATTCATTTTCTATTTTCAAAGCACATCAAACACGACATTGGGCAGACCAAATTCTTTCATGAAACACATTTTTGCAATCACAGTTTTTCAGCAAAATCCAACTTGATCAATGCTGCAAAAAAATGCCAACAAAACCCAGCTTGGTGGCAAATGCCAGAATTTCGAATGGTTTGTTTGCGCGTGTTTAGAAATACTAAAATGACAACGTTTGTTCCAACAATGTGGAAAGATCGCGCAAATTGTCAGAAACGGGTGTCTGTTTCACGATGCAGGTATGCGTTCTCATCGCGAAGTGAAGTAGGATGTATTTGGTAGTTTCCGTGAAAAAAACGGACGTTCAAAACAATCCAAATTTTGGATTTAGGGTCTGGTATTACTAATTCTAAATTATAAACATTTTTGTAATTCATGCATGCGTTTTGGACGCTTTGATGTCAGAAAACCAAAACAGAAAACTGAAATGGCATACGTCGCCGATGTGATGTCCACTGTGCGGGGGTTGATGTTTGGACAATCGTGTGGTAGTGTTTTGTTGGCATGAATTTTGGTGCACCAAAATTTTCAAGCCACGGGCGTGTGTTGAACCGTGTCAGCAGGAATGAAATTTCATGTCACGGATCAATGTCTCAGATTAATGTATATAATGGTTTTTCAAGCGTGATATTTTGATTAAATTTGTCGTTTGTTCCCCACCATTTACTGTGATGCAATCAATGTTGTTATGTTTCCAACACTGTTCACAGTAAACACATATCAATTCCGGATTTCGCGTATATGAATATTTGCAAATATTTATCAAACATGGGTCGTGAACGTTGTGAATTCCTCTTGATCCACTGCGTTGATAAAAACATGACAATGATTGCACACAAATAATTATTGTCCAGTAAAAACCGGACATCCGTTGTATCGGAATGCAACTCACTTCGTGCCGTAGCAGGAGTGTGGTTGATTATGTCCATTGGTCGATCATTCCTGCTTGATTCAAAAACCATTGACAAGTGACTGCAGGAGCATTGGTGCCAAAAATGCAGCACTGTGGGTCGCTCAGACCGAGTTGATTATGAAATTTTCCACTGAATTTGTGCCCAAGGCATGTCCTGCAAAGGCAATATTTAAAAGAGGTGCGGACCTGAGTGCGGTTTTGAATTAAATGCGCTCACACAATGCGTTGAACATTGAAGAGACATATGGACCTGTTTGCCATTGGTGGGAGTTTTTGTTTTTGTTGGTGTGCATGCAAGGCACATGGCTGGAGGATTTAATATTGTGTGCAGCTTAGATGGGCAGTTCAGAACAAGACATCAACGGCCAACAATTTGATTCCAAGGTCAACACCCTCCTTTTTCCCGCACCAGACTCCAGCTATGATTTGGACACATTTCCCGAGGAGGCATGGTACCATTTAGCACAGAAGTAGTGACACTTTAACGCATTCATGTTGTCAAAATTTCTGAATGCCAATCCAGCCTCGCGAGGAGCTAATTTGGTTGCCAAGGACTTTGGACCCTGATGATCCAAATGTGGAGGTTTGCGCGCATCAATGTCAATTTTTGATCAGGATGATTACGACAGGAGTTGCTTTGCTGAGTCAAAATTGTCACGATTTGCAAGGCCAACGTTCCATGCCTGTTCTTGACGTCCAATTCAGCCCGATTCATGATGCTATACCTGCACAGCAATGCCGAGGACACAAAAGAATTAGGTTTGGATTTTTTTAAGATTTGCACGATTACATTATATGTTGGTGTCGCTGTTTTTCCCTACCATTTGGCGATGGCAGCAATGATGACACTCACAATGATGAAGGGTGGGCGTGGGAGTAGACAATGATTAATGCTGATACCGAGAGATAAATGGAAGTCTGAACTGTGGACGGTCATGCCGTTTCTTTTTGTTCAATCACAATTTATCATAATCCATCTGCAATGTTGGAACAATTTTCATCAATTATCAAGTGTCATGTCGCGACTGGCGGGAAACGCTTTTGGTGTTCAAACATTTTGGTGTGATGTAAAAACAGTCAATGTCGGGTAGCTCGGGGCGGTGAAATGGTCGAACCACACATTTTGTCTTGCAGGATCTTGGACGTTGCTACAATTTTTGCAACATGCTCCGCATGCAATTCCAGGTTCTCATTTTGTGATTTTGCAACAGAGGTTTCCGAAAAACGCAGAGCTGAAATCAAGTTCGAAATTGCTTCACTGCTTGGACAGGTCAATGTGCTGGCAGTTGAATATCCTGGGTATGGAATATGCCCCGGTGGTCAAGCAAACGTCTTAGAATGACTGAGACTTTCAACAGATTCAAGAAAACCTTTTCCCACTTTTCAAACCTTGAGTTTTTGTTCTTTTGCACTACAGGCTGATGAAATGTCCGTGATAGCGAATGCACGCCTGGCTTTCCGGTTTGCGACCGAGGCTCCTGGTGAGTTTGTTTTTTTCCTTAAAGTAATTTTACGGAGACCAAAACTACACATGGCGGAAACTGGCACTGCAGTCCCGGAAGCATGGCAGAAGCCTTTGCGGAAGGGATGCATAGTTAATGTCCATTAAATTTACCCTGAATTAAAGCCAAAATTTGACCTGTTTCTGAGTTTGAAATGTTCGCACTCTTTGTCTTGATTTATATGTGTATATATATAGCTGCATTTAGTACGTCATTTGTATCTCCTACATATTTGTGGGTGATCAGGGGCATGTTGTTTGATAAGGTGACGAGTTCCTTTTTGGTTCAACGTTCCCTGAAAAATGCTGGAAGGGGGGGCTGGGTGGTTGAAGAATAGGAGTTGAAGTTCCATTATTATTGGTCACAAACTCAAATCAAGTGTTTGGGACAAAATGCTCGAATTATCTGAGCCGAACCTTACCAATTTCATGACCCGAGTACTTCAAAATTGGGTGTTTGTAGCATCCAACTATGCACCACTGCCATACTAGTACTACTAGTTTTCCAAATATATATACAGTATATATATATATATATATATGCACTCCAGAACGGCAAGGGGATATTCCTTTTGGAATCTTCAGATGCAGCAGGTTATGACAGACACTGGGGCTTGGGTAGTGACAGATCGAAGAAAACAAATCAAACAAGAAGCGACACACGGAAGCCACAACTATAGACATGTCATGCAATGTGGTGCGCGTGGTACGGCGTGGTGCAGCGTTGTGCGGCATGGTGCGTCGTGGTGCCGCGTGGTACAGCTTCCTGCCTTGCATTACGGCGGCAGAGAACCCTGAAGACAGGATTCAATAGCCTCTGTTAGCTATGCGCTTGCCCGCCCTATGAAATTGTGTCGAAGGCTGAAGAGCTTTGCTGCATGTGAATTGCCACGCCTTGCAACACCTGGTCCACACCGCTGCAAGCCTCAAATGCTCACCAAAAGGTTTGAAGGGCTTGAATTCCACAACACGCCATAGCAAAGTCCATGAGCGTACCATGGCTTGGAAGATCGCTAAACGAAAAAGTCAAAATACTCTGTGGCATCGGGGTGAAAGGAATATGAGGACTGCTTAAAATTTTGGCAAACTTCATGATTGAACCGTTTTGTTTTTCGTGATTCTATGTTAGCTGCACGGCTGCAACAAAGGAATTGGTTTGCACCATCCGTTTCGGATTTTCTACATTGCAAAGCTGGCACTGTGCAGGTGCTGGAGTTTCCGACTGAGGCATGTTGACATTTCAGGGGTTGGGTTTTTCGGATATGTATGCATGATAGATAAGTATATATATAACATGTACATAATGTATATATATATATACATAACATGCAAGTATATGTATGTACATAAAAATGTATATATTTATATACATGTAAGTGTGCGTATGTACGTATATATATATAGTATATGTATGTACATTTGTATATAAATACACATGTATTTAAATATATGTACATACATCTATATGTATATGTATAGAGATATATATATACATTATACATATATATATACATATACAAATATACATGTATACATATATACATATATACATATATTGCAGACTCAGCTGCACTGGTAACGGACTCCCGAGCCTACCACAAATCCAAGGGACCTCCTGGTCCAAATCCCACAACGCAACCTGCCCACCGGAGCAGCATGCCCATCGGACAACACATTGTCCCATATGAATGTTCCTATGCATCTGTCAGATCGCAAAGTCAGGCTGAGAAAACACACTCCTAAAAAATTCTCTTCTTTGTAAAAAATAATGAAGTTTGTCGAGTGTGCAAGGCGATGGAATCTCGGTCACAACTGTTGGTTCTTCGCATAGCTCTTTGTTCTTTGTCCCGATGGCTACAATTTAAATTGAGTCATCAGGTTGTTTGCTGAATTCCAGGGTCCGGACCAAAATGGATTGTGAGAAGATTGAGAACACTTGGAAGTCTTCGCAAGCAAAGTGATCCCTCTCTCAGAGGCCAAGACATAACACAAAAGCATGCAATGCGGTTTCAGGAATACTATTCTGCTGGTACCACTGCTGACGCAATCGTTTGTCGGCTCGCTGTTTCAAGATCTCTTCCTCATCATGTAGTATACACTTTCCCTGTTGCAGAAATGATCTAAGAACGGTGGTGTCCATATCTTTGGTAAGGGCATCTGCCATTTGTGCGGCACTATGTACCCATTTTACTATGATCCCTTCTTTGAGTCTATCCTTGATCACAAGTGCTTCTAAGAGAGTTCGGTATTCTGAGCATTGAGGAATCGATGTTTTCTGGAGCAAGTCGAAAAGACTTTTACAGTCAACTACTGCGAAAGCATGTGGTAAGGACTTCAGTGTCGCTTCGGTATCTTTCCAAGCGATGGCTGGGTTGAGAATCCACGCCCAATGCATGCGTGTCCAACTGAGTAGATCTAATGCTCCTGACAAAGCATACGTCTCTGATGCAAGGGTACTGGAAACAACCCGATTGATCTTCTTGGAAAACCATGTTAGGGGACTTACTGCAGATGATTTCACTTGATCTACTTCATCTGTGGTGGCCATGATCAAACAACCTTTCTGCGAATTGGCTTTCTCACGTGTAGCAAATGCCGCATCTGAAAACGAAAGGAAGCGAACTTTTGCGGGTTCCAAAGATTGGATTCGGATCTTTGTGTCTGAAAATCGTTTGGCATCATGGAGAAGCTTGTTCCCTTGTAAAAGATCGCTGACAGTTGCACATGTGATGCGGGCTTGCAAAAGGCTCAACCTACAAGAAAGGTCAGGTCTGGTGTTTGTCGCAGCATATTGTAAGCTGCCGATCAGCCCTCTCAAGTCCTGCAATTCTTGGTTGGTGATTCGATCTTCGTGATTCTTTCTTCGTTCTTTGGAAATACTGATAGGCATGATATCTTGTACATATTCTTGTTGGCTCAAGTATATGTCTCCATTGATCTCTTGGGTTACCTGAATTCCAGTGAAAGTAAAAGAACCTTGCCTCTGGCTTCCAAATGGGAAGCGTTTTTCCAACGCCGAAATTGCATGACTGAACGTGGCATCACCGCCACCTAGACCATCGTCCACATGGACGCCTAAGATCCCGTGAATTTGGCATTCATGAGGTTTGGCTGACTTATTTGGCAAGATGAACAGGCATGGATCAAACGGTGAAATGACAAACCCCAATGAAAGAAGTGCTGTTTTGAGTTCCACGTACCATAGCAACGGGGCGTTTACCAGCCCGTAGGCTCCTTTTAGGAGCTCGCACACTTCAGAGTTTTGGAGTTTCATTTTGAGTCTGAGTTCAGGCGGGGGTTCCATACCTAAAATTCTTGAGTCTTGTCTGCTGCCTCGAAGGAAAGCCGTACGGATATCAAAGGATCTAACGTTCCACTTATGGGATGCCACACATTGAAGGGCTATCATACGGCTGTCTCTCCCAAGTGTAGGTGAATCCCTTGGGAGACTGTCGATGTGGGGGTCTTCGTAGCCGAGTATGACAAGCCTCGCCTTGGGCTTACGTGTCAGACCTGTCTCTCTTTGTTCTGTTTCGTCTAGCGGCTTCCATGACAAAACCCATCTTGATCTAAGAAGCTGTCCCTCTGGAACCTTACTTTTCAAGATTCTACGTACAGTTTCTGTCGATAGCCAAGAGTCTATCTCTTTCTCTTTTGCTTTGGCAAATGACTTCTGATCTTCCACTGTCAGGTCTCTTATCTTGACTTCTGTTTTCTGTCTTTTGGCTGCTGACGCAAGATAATTTTCTTGAAAGTCATAAGTTTTTCCAAGGCATTTATTCATATCATCAAGAGTCAGGTATATCTCCGCTTCGAAACACTGGGGCTTGACAGGACTTTCAGGCTTTTCGCTGAGAAATGCATTCTCCGCTGCCGGCACAGCTGAAATGGCAAACCTCGTGGTTCCAGTCCACGGCTCTGGCTGGGCTGAGTGTGCTTGAACATTTTCGAGCTACTGTTCTTCTCTCTGAAACTGACCCCCTGACAGGTAGCTTCCTTGGGTGATTCTTTGATTCAGAAGCTGCTCTTGAGATACTGGACAGGACCATGTGTCAGTTGGAAAAAACATTCTAAGTCGAGGGATGACATGATGTCGAACCAACATGTTATCTTGTATCTCCCAGTAGTCATGTTGGGCATCAATGGTGAGTAGTTCATCATCCGCATCGTCCGGAACTGGAGTTTCAATTGCTTGTTCAAGTTCTTTTGGCATTTCATGTGGAGTGGCAGGAGTAGAAAGTTCATTGTTGGGGCATGTAGGTTCATCATCAGGTTGTCCAATGGATGATGGTGGATGTGGTGGGATGGCTTCTAGATTTGGATTTGGGTTCATAGTGTTATTTCCCTCTATGACTTCAACATCAACTGTTCGGGTTGCTGGTGCAGAAACAACACAACTCGGTGGCGCTCCTTGATTGGAAAGTTCTCGGAACTGGAACACTCCGGTGCCACTTCTCTCAGGCAAATGGAACGTACGGAGATCTTCGGTTGAGATCCCCTGAGCTTCATCAGCAGATAATTTCCTGATATGCTCTGGTGCACAGCGATACAGTCTCGTCAAATGGCTGACCCACACTAGGTTCCGACCTTCTATCATCAGGATCTTTGCCGGCCCATGCCACGCACCTGACTCAACACCTTTGCCTGCTCTCCAGAACATGATCATGTCTCCTACTTCAAAGTTGATTCTATCAGGTCGGGACCGAGCATGAAGTGCTTTTCGCAACGCTGCACTGTGGTCAGCCTTGACGAAGGCAATGCGTGCTGATTCTCGCTTGGCCATGAGCTCATGGAAACGGCTCCCCTCAGGTGATTGCTCATCTAGGCCCAGAAAACTGGCGCTGTCTAGATATGGACTGGAATTGCATCCCGGCAGTGGCTTCATCTTTCCTAGCACCCACATCTCTGGAGTGTAACCTTCATGTCGGGACATGGCATTCTTGGCATTGCAAAGTTGGATCAAACACTGTTCAAAGTCATCTGAGTTAGAGATGGCATGGTCTTCGTGGTATTTATCGATCATGTGCTTCAGGATAGATCCATGTCTTTCTGCTCTGCCCAGCTGCCAATGGGCTTCAGTGGGTATCACATAGCTGGAAATTGATTGCTCTTGCAAAAAGGATGCAAATTTCTCGCTATTGGCTTCTGTGGCACTATCAAACATCAGAGATTTTGGGGGCCCCGCCCATCTTATCCAAGCAGTGTTGAGAGCTTCAATCAACCCTTCTGTAGTTTGTTGCTGATAGGGAATGGCAACGTGAAAATTCGTGGCTGAGTCGATGAAATGATAAAAACCATACTTACGACCCTGAGGATCCTGCCATTCTGCCGCATCGAACGACACATGGTCGTTGAAGTCTTTGGGACTTTTCAGCTGGGCTGGACGGGCAATCTTAGGCTGTTGCTTCTCTATGCACACTGGGCACACAAAATCACCGCATCCCTTGACATCATGTTCGGACCAACCGTGTCGTTTCAAAGCCAATTGTAACACACGGTTATCTGGGTGACCGAGATTCTGATGGATCTTCTTCACTTGAGCTTGTAGTGCTTTGGGTAGCGACAGGAATGCCGGGCCATGAGTCTGGCATGGGATTACGGTGCTCATGTCATCTTTGGGCTTATCCATAGTATCCTCTTTTACATCTAGGGGACCACTGTTAGATTGGTTATCGCCTATGGGACCCAACTCAGTTTCCTCTGGCACTTCAACTCGACTTCGCTTGGCAACACTTTCTTCCATTGGAGGTGTCTCACGTTTGTTGGTTGCAAACACGGTGACAAGGATTTTCGCTGGTGTGCCGGCACGAATTTGCTGGCGACGGGACAATGATTCCCAGGATTCCCATGTGTCATCAGAAAAAGCTTCACGGTCTGAACGTCGCTTGCCAAAACTGCGACGATATGGTGCCAGCCCTTTACTACCTATGGGACAAATCCTCATACGGTTGACTCCCCTACAGACATCCAAGACCACGATGTGTTTGTCAGGATACAACTGTTGAACACCTTCCAGAAGAGGTCCAGACTGAATGATGGCTTTCCCCACTCTAGGTGCACATTGCTCGGCAAGTTGAAGCAACCTACGGATGTGTGTAAGATGCTGGTCGTGTGAATCATCCTTTGGCACCTGAGTAGTCTCTACACTAGGGCTTGCTGTTGGAATCCCATGGTCTTCAACGAACAGTCGCTCAGGCTGGAACTTGCCGTTCAATCGCCGACGCTTCGGTTCGGGCACAGGCAGAGACTCCGAAGAGCCATCATCGGTGGTGAAAATCAGATGTTCTCCCACCGGCTGTTCATGCACTTGGCAACTGCATTGGATGGCACGACTGACTCGCTTTCCAAACAGAGCAGTGTACAGTTCTGAATACTTGGTGACCGAAATCCTACCAGACCCTTTTGGACGACACGAACCGGCAATGGTATCATGGGGGTGATTTCCAGGACATTGAAACTGTTGCAGCATTCTCCACATGATTTTGGAAGTCGTCCAGATCTGAGTGCGTTTTCTAAGCAGTTCAAAACTATTCGGATGTCTCAACTGTCCTGCAGAACACATGTCACAACTGACCCTGAGAGACCTTAGTATGACTTCGGTCATGACTGGTTGCCACATCATTTCTGAACCATCAGGCTGTTCTAAATGTGCATGACTATCACAGTCTCGCCAGGATTGCAGTTGGAACAACGCCGCACAAAGGTGTAAATGCACCATCTCGCTTCGGCGATCGGCATCAATCCGAGCCGCAAGGTGTTCAGACTTGCTGCGATTCAGTCTGTTCCAAGATGACCATGGACCACAACGGGGTGCCATCCAGATATGTTGAGGACGTGTCAACCACAGCAAATCATACAGCCGGCATCTACCCCCAAACGTTGACAAGTCACCTTGCTTCAAACCAAATCGGATAGCAGTGAGACCTTGCAGGGACCCCTGATGAGTGATCTGGCTGGTGTCAGAGCAGTATACTTCAAGAACATGTACCTTTGATCCTTGCCAATACGTCTTCAATTGTGCTTGAGTCATGTTTGGGTACTTCTTGGCATAGTAGGACCACATTTCATCATAAACCCAGTTATTGACGCTTGATTCTCCATGTAAACATGCTTGAAAGTATGCTGCATCATGTACAGTGTTCACATCGACATCCAGCATGGCTTTTCCGATGGCATCACACATGTCAGACCTTAGATCATGTTGTTGAGTCCGGATCACTGACTCGCTGGGGTACGCAGCTGCACTGTCATCTGCATCAGGCTCTGCAACTGCTGGGCAATCTGACCTAATGAATTTTCCATGTTGGAAATGCGGTCGCTCTGTGAGCTCAGTTCGGCATGAATCACTTGATTTTCCTCCTGCACCACGCTCCACGGCTTGCTCGGTTCGGAATCGCTCCAGCTCCTGGGGCTCTCCAGATCGATCGGCTTTCGTGCCGCAGCTTTGGACTTTGTGGTGGCCATCAGGATCTTGTTCTTCTCCTGAGACTCTTCCTCCCCCACGCCCTTCACCAACTCCATTCGCTCCACATACAGTTCGATGAAGTACAGAAAGGAGAGATGCGTCTCCTTCTTGCTGTCTCCATACTTCTTGGTGAACCACTGGACGTATTTGGGATCCTTCTCCACCACATCGATGTAGCGCTCGTTCACCTTTGACTCCCCGAACGCAATTCTCATCTCCGACAGCTGGGCATAGGACATCGTGCGAAATTCGTCCTGCTTCTTCAGGGCGGACACTGCTTGAAACCGATCGGCGAGAGACGAGCTGGCCATCACTACCTGATCCTACACACAGTGGACTGGTCTCCGCAGGAACACGTGGCGTGCAGCTTGACTGAACTGGCTGTGAAACGTTCACTGGCTTTTCAGTTGAACAAACTGGCATTTTTTGAATTTCCACATCAAGACTTGGCTTTGTGCACTGACTGGATTCGGACATGGATTCCTCTGTGCTGGACATGATAGGCACTACCTGATTTCCTGCTCGGAGTTGTACCTGAGATGACCTGTTACCTACTCGAACCAATTCACAAAAATCCAGCAAATACAACTTCTTTTCGGACAACGTGAGAGGCAACTGAATCCCAAGTTCGGAGAAATTCACATGATCCGTGGCAGTGTCTATCTGGGCCCCAAGAGTCCTGAACACATTGTTGGAAATCAAAAATGGAGTCTTCGAATTGACAACACAGATCTTTACATTCCATCGAGCCAGAGGCACTAAAATTGCCCGGGTGCATGTGACTGTGCTACTGTTGCCGAAACGAAATATGGTCTTACAGGAAATTTCACGGACTTTGGCACGGATGTCATCTGGGAGATGCTGCATGAGTTCTGGCACTTGCTGTTCACCTATGATGGTTTGACTAGCTCCCAAATCTACGATGCCAAACGGTCCATGACTGACAAACATCGCACACTCGGTCGATCTCTCTTGGATCTCTTGTTTCAACGGCTCAGGGCAGATCCTGGGCTGGGGGCTGAGGCGATGACGAACAGAATTCACAAACCTGATCTTGGCTTCTTGACTCAGTGCTGTTCCTACGACACCTTGGTGATTCCTATCTTCATGAACATGCAACATCATGAGACCTATGGCTTCGGTGAGTCCGTTAACATGAGAGTGACACTGTGAAAGGCGAGCTGCAGCTTCCGGCTCTGTGATGACGATCATGTCATCTGCGTCGCTCTCCACGGTCATGGTCATGCCCGTGAATGCACTTGGATCTTTGGCAGGGTGAGGAGGCGGCACATTGGATGCTCGGTTGAGCGGACATTCTGCTTTCCAATGTCCCTTCTGTCCACACCTTCTACATTCACTTTCTAAGATTCGTTGGGCCAATGGCTTTCTGAATCTCTGGTTCTTCCCTTTTCCCTTATTCTTGCCTTTGGGATTCGAGGAATACCCCTTGGAATTACCCCAGAAGCCCCGATTCTTATTCCGATCCGTCAACCTGCGACGTGCATCCAGGTATGCATTATAGCATGTGGCGATCTCAGAATCTCCTTGAAGGGCTTCAACCAGGCTATCTTCGAACTGCATGCAAATGAGAGCATCCGGATCCCCCTCATCATAGGGCAGTTCAAACTCATCCCAAGATTCCCCCATGTAGGCAACATCTTCATCATGATATCCCCACTGAGGATCTTCATCCACTGCGGCATTCACATCATACGTCTTGGTTCGATAGGGTGTCTTCGTTGTTCCAGATTGCACTTCATGAAAGAACTTGGAACCCAACAATTTGAGAGCAGAAACTATGTTCTTGTATTCCAGATTTCCCTGTGCGTCCACTATCATTTTCTTTTTATCCTCTGATCCCAGTCCTGAGTTTCGCAGCAAAATGTAGGCACGAACTTCGGCTATCCCCACTCCCATCTGCAGTAATTCCTCGAAATGGAAATCATGCCTCGCGAGGTAGCTCTCATGCGCCTCATCTTGCCTTTGGACTGTGGTGTAGATCGCTCTCTCGAAGCGCTCGAACTTCTCCTCCAGGTTACTTTTGCCCCAAATGCCACCTAATGTGGTCACTAGCAATTTGACCCCTTCAGTGGAGTTCACTTTCAGCTTCTGAGGATCGATCCGCATGACTCTTTTGAACGCACTACCTTCACACATCATGGCTGCACGAGCTGCTAAGTGTGACAGATGCTCTGGTGGCCAAAGGCCTGCAAGAAACTCAAGCTTCTTAGTATACTCATTGATCTCCGTTTCCCCCGGCTTGAATGCCGGAATCATAGACCACGGCAGATGCGACAAAGATGAGGTTCCAGTCACAGAGCTGCTAGCAGTCACTCCTCCTCCATCAGCTGAGCCTTCTCCAGGCATCCTGGAATATCGCAGCTTCCGGCTGAGACAAACTTCGTACTCGGCCGGCTGCGGAAGCTCCGCTACCAATGCAGACTCAGCTGCACTGGTAACGGACTCCCGAGCCTACCACAAATCCAAGGGACCTCCTGGTCCAAATCCCACAACGCAACCTGCCCACCGGAGCAG
>BGPT01000523.1:246946-261707 GCA_003297045.1 Symbiodinium sp. clade C Y103 | reverse complement strand
CACATATGACCCGCTGGAAATTCATGCCCATCGGACAACACATTGTCCCATATGAATGTTCCTATGCATCTGTCAGATCGCAAAGTCAGGCTGAGAAAAAACAATATATACATATTTACATATATACATATATACATATACATGTATACTCATATACATATGTATATACATATATACATCTTTCCATATATGTATATATACATGTATATTAAGATATACATTTGTAAGTATATATAAATGTATCTATCTATCTATCTATCTATCTATCTATCTATCATTCTATCTATCTATCTATCTATCTATCTATCTATCTACAAAATGTATACATATGTATATATAGATGTACATATGATTACATCATATCATATCGTATTATATCATATCATACTTGTATTGTATTCTATTATATTACATTATATAGCATTATATTGGATTGTTTGTATTATTGTATCATATTATAATTGTATTATATTATATTGTATTGTATTATACTATATTATACGGTATTGTATTATATTATCTTATACTATATAGCATTTTATTCATTATACTATATTGTATTATTCTATTCTAATATTCTATTACATTATGCTCTATAATATAATATCAAGTTGTATTACATTATATTATCATGTATTATCATGTATTATATTATATTCTATCATATTTTTTTGTATATTGTATATATATATATATACATATTGTATTGTATTATACAATATTGTATTGTATTACTATTTACATCGTATGATTTTATATTTTTGTTATATATATATGAAATTATACTATATTATACATTTATCATATTAGTTATATATTTTGTTTTGTTTTGTATTGTAGTACATTATATATTCTGTATTTTTGTCAAATCGAAGTCTTCAGAACTTTGATTTCATGCAGGACATCATCGTCGTTGGTCGGTCAGTTGGCAGTGGGTTTGGGCCTCCGAGTACTGCTCTGTTGCTTTTCACAAACAGCCATGCTTCATTGCTACAACACCCAAGAGTGTTGTTTTAGTTAATTTCTGCTGGCCAAAAGCATTCAAGAACAACAATAGAGTTGGTGCTCTTCCACAAATCTGTCATACTATGTTTCCATGCTACTCAGGAGTACAATATGCACAATCCATCACAATGCACAAACTCTATACAGTTTAGAAACTGTACAGATTTACACATTTTTGCGCACTTTCCATGTACTCTTTCTGTCTCCTTATAGTACAGAGCAGAAATGGTCCTGAGGCCTGCCCTGCACATTGCAGCAGAAGCGCGCACGTACGGGGTGGCCTTGCAAGTTTTGTCCGTGTTAGTACTGCAAACATATGTGAACATAATATGAATTATACATGAGCTACATATGAGTTGTACAATGTTATATATATGTAGATTATATGATTATATATATATGTATATATATATATAAAGATGCTTCTGCACTTGGCTAGCTGCATAGTGTCCTGTTCCGAAGCTTTGTGACTCCTGACTCTGCAGGTGATATTGATTTGTCCCTTCTTGTCGGTGAGAGAAGTTGTGCGATGTCACCTCGGACGAGTTGCGCCGCCACCAGCCTGTTTTGCATCACTATTTAGGCTTATCATATGTGGTCATGGTTAGTGTGTCAAAAAAAAGAAAGTCTTCGGGGGTTCTTTTGACAGATCCTGCCAGTTGACTTGTGTGCCAGGGATTTCATCGAAGAACGCTTTCCGAACAAGGCACACATACTTTGAACTCACTGAAATTAGTGGCACAGGGATGGTTTGATCAGATCTGCTTTTGAAGATGTCCCAAGGAGAAAATCAAGAACATCTCCGGTTTTTTGCTGATTGTCCATGGCAAGAAGGACTTGGTCATTGAAACTTGAAAGATGTTGGACACATATTTTGTACATCCATCTAAATCGCGACTTGTCCATCCGTGATCTCACTAAATCAATTTGGATTCCACATTGGCTTGTGGAGGACACAGTGGTGCCGTGGAGTCATGGGCAAGAGCTCTATGAAACCTGCACCAGAAGAAAACGATTGGTGTTTGACTCAGAAGAATTGTATTGATGTTCAGGGTACTTATTGTACTTGAGTGGTCTATTCTTCAGAGTTGTGTTGCATTTGCACTGTTGCTGACTTAGAATGATTTAGGTACTGGGCTTGTACTGTAGATGTGCTGGATGTGTTTCAATGTGAAATATCTAATGTAGTGCCAAATAGTGCCAGTGTTTGTCTAGAAGTGGGCCACAGGATTGTGCTAATGGACTCCAAGGTCTCACCAGAGGACATGACGCACAACGCCAGTTTGCTGTCAGCCATCAGCTCAACATTGGCTCAACATGAAATATCTCAGATCAGCAGGGCCATTGACTTGATAGCAAGGGGGACAATGATGACAATGAAAGTGATGAAAGTGATAAAAAGTGATGAAAGTGCACGCTTGCAAAGGACCCGGCTATTTTCATCGTTCCGGTTCTCCAGTTCTTTGGCCTCCCAGACTACAACTTTGAACCGTTGAGGACTTGCCTTTTTTCTCAAGAGAATCATGAAAGCCAAGGAAGCACCGGAAGAAGCCTTGTTCAAGAGTAGCCATGTGCAACGGTATATCCATGAGAGGATTCCAAGCTGGGTCTTCGATGCAAGTCTCACGCCAACTCTTCTCAGAACGGATCAGAAGGCAAGCACCTTCTTGGCTTCAATTGCAAGCAAGGTGTAAAGTTGCAAACCCACCATTGGAGAAGAGAGAGTCAGATTCAAGGAGGCATTCATTGAGTGAGTTTCTTGTTTACTCAACTCCTTTGCCCGCAGGCCGTGGCACCTAAGAGGCTTGGAACCACTTGCAATGGACGTTGGTCCTCAGGTCTCAGTCCCATAGCAATGATGTTACCCGTCTTGAATGCACGGTGGACGACTCATCACAGGCAGCCAAGGCACCGGAAGACCCTTTGCCATCCTCAACATACACAGCACGGCCACCTGCTTGAGGTAAACCGGTAAACCCCGTTTAGAAACCTGCTCCACAGCAACATGCCGCAGGATTAGTCACCCCACAGCAACCCTAAGCCATCAAATTTGATGGAAAGTTACCGTGAACCCACACAACATGTCTCACAGACTGCGTGCCTTGCAAGATCAGAGTTGCGTTGCAATTGTCAAGCTCCTAAAACCATTGACTTCTGGCTTCTGAACAAAGAGCATTGGGAAGAGGGTTTGGGTATTGGCAATACTGTGTTGCTGGCAAATGTGCCTGGTCTTCTGTAGGCAATACTTTGAACATTCCGATTTCGCCAAAGCGTCGTATTGTCAAGCTGCTATCAAGACGCACTATGTCTTGCCTCATTTTTGCGCGCACGAGGTGCTCCTAGGAGCCAATCTCGCCTTCAAGAAGGCAGACGGATTGGCAAGTATCAGCTGTTGTGCTAAGATGCAGTGTTCAAGCTGCCTCAGCTTGTGAAATGCAGGAAGCAACGATGCTGCGACAGAGCCTCATAAGAACAGTGGAAGTATGTCAGAGCAGCTGAGCCTTTCATTCTGTCAAGTTTGTCAAGGGACATTTTTGTGACTGCACTTCAGGCAAGGGATGTCCGACTCAAAGCCAGATCGGAGCACCGCCGATGCTGTGCAGCAGTGACGATCTGAGGTTTAGCTTGACGTTTCCACAAGACATCTTCCTGAAACCTAGGCACAATCTGATGGTGTTTCTTCAAGTCCGGCCTTTTTTACTGTGCGTATTTTACGTCATATTTGGGGCGGGGTCTGCGACACACACGCACACACACATACAGAGAAGGAACATTGGGACAGGTGGTTCGGCAGGATCCATGCTGTTGGGAGAGGTTGGGAGGTGTTTGCAGGAATGGTTGGCTGCACTTGAATGGAAAACTAATTAAATATGGGAACTTTTCCAGAGCTTGTTGTCAGTTGCAGTTCCGCATAGCCGGACTCCGCAATTTTACATACTCACCGGAGCAATCTCTGGGCAATGCAGTACCATCATACTAATTTAGAGGGCCTGTGGGACTGTTGTCTTTGGGACTCACTTGTCAATATGACCCACGGTATGTTGGTGAACTGTTTGTGGTTTGCGGATGGCGAAAGGGTCTGGCAATGCGGTCTGTGTCCAACGGCCTTTGGCCTTTGAAAACAACTTTCCCTGAGTTCACCTTATCATACCTTATCAAGTGTCCTTGTACGTTATCCAAGTGTGAATGTGTATTTCAGAAATCTGCAGACACCTCCTTGCGCTAATTCTTATGGTTCCGATACCTATCACTCCTTGAAACGTCATAAAGTTATATAGTAGCAGGGGAGCAAAGAACGAGTGCAGTAATTTCAATGACCAACAATGGTTGATCCGTTTCCTAGGTTTGCACAATGTTAAAAGTAATTGTTGATGCAAACTCTTCTTTGTTCCTTTTCAAATCTTTTCAATAAATATATACATATATATATATATGTATATGTATATACATACATATATAATATATAGTTATACATATATATGTACATACATATCAATTGTTCGTTATTGCTCGAGGTTTTTGGATTGGCAAGAGGGAAGACCGATGCAACTGCTTCGCGATTTGGGCAAGGGAGAAGGAAATGACCAAATGGTGCGCTGGCTCTGTTGACAATTTTTTCTTGTATGGCATGAAAGCCTTCAAGCAGTCAAGAAGTGTTTACGTTTGCATACATACAGTTTGCTTTGAATCAAAATCGCCAGGACTTCGTTTCATCAGAGGAGACATGAAACCTATTGCGTCAATCAACGCATCTAAAACTAATGATGCCCAACTGTACATCTGTAGGACTTCCATGCGTCCAAAGAGTTCGACGACATGTTGCGTTCCAAGAAGACATAGCATCATAGAGCTTACAGTTTTGTACACATCGAAATGTCTGACATGTACACATCGAAAAGGCGAAAGCCGGACTGATTCTGTGAGGCCGCAGCCCCCTGATGATGATGGCTACTTCAAGGCGCTTCAATTGATACCCAAGGGCAAGGCCATGGACTCCACAGACTCCATGGACCCCAGTATTTCTACTTGGAGTGCCAGGTGCCAAGATCACTGGATGCAGGACCCACCTTGACTGCTCCAGCCTGCGGCACAGTCTCTGAGAGTCTCTTGTAACATCTTGTAACGTCTCACGAATGACTCATAAACTTCAAGCAAACAAGACTTCAAGACATCTGGATTCAGTTTCTGAGATTGGCTGGGGTGGGGGCATGATGGTCTGTAAGGTTGGGAGGTTGTCGAAGGTTTGGGGCGTTTCCCAAGTTCGCAAGGTTTTGACATGAGACTTTAGACAATTTTGCTTTTTGGGTAGTCTTGATCTTCTCTAGTGCAGACATCCCTTGTTTGCTTCAAAGCAAACCAAACTCAGCGATTTCCGGAGTTGATACTGCAGGTTTTGCAGAACCAATCAGATTTCGCCATGCACAAGCCGTGCAACTGGGTATGGATCTCAGGGGAGTCGTGTGGTTGAAGATTCTCGCCTTCCGACGAAAGACAGCCCGAGGCTACCAGTATATATATATATATACATATATATATATATATATGTATGTATGTATGTAATGTGATGTGATGTGATGTAATGTAATGTCATGTCATGTCATGTAATGGAATGCAATGTAATGTAATGTAATGTTATGTTATGGTATGTTATGGTATGGTATGGTATGGTATGGTATGTATGTATGTATGTATGTATGTGTATATATATATATGTATGATTATTTGTTATGTATATACATATATATATATATATTGTATCCCAGAGTTGTCCATTTGGAGGGTCTTGAAATGGGTTGGAACATTCTGGATTTATATCGAACAAGCTGTCTTCTATATAGACTTTACCCGCCAGCCCGAGCCCCGAGCGCTATGTTGAGAGTATGTAGAAGCTATCTCAAGCCCAGGATCGGCGATTTTCAGGATCATTGCATGGCATGCTGTTGCTGTTTTGAATTCATCTCAAAGCTAAACTCCTCGATTGTGAAATCTGGAGATGTCGAGCCTGTACGGAAGCTATGCTTCGCCACTTGGGAAGCCTCACAATATGTTTGGTCAGTTCAATTTCGATCTTTTGGATACCGTTAGAAATCCGCAAACATGCCTTTCTTCAAGCAGCTTCAGATTCAGACATGGCTACAACAAGCACGTGTGTTGGCCTATGCTAGCCCCATGTTGAGCCCACGCCGGGCCATTTAGAGGTTTGTTGGCCAATATTCGCCAATTGAGCGTCCTTGTGGAACAGTTGGAACCTACCATCGAATTTTTCCGCCGCTTCGGAAGAACGCGGGCAAACACAGGACCCCACTAGCTAAGCTATAGTGACTATAGTGCTTGCAGTGCAATGCTGACATGTAATAGCGCCTAGATGCAATGCAATGTATCCTGTTGTTGTGATGTCAGAGGCGAAAAAATAATATTCAGAAACGGTGTGGAGGAAGTGTTCGCACTTTAGGCATGGTTCTAGATTGTTGTTCCGCGGTACATGCTATGCAACCAGATCCTAGCAGGATGATCAACTCAAGCGCTGCTTTGCATGATCGTATCTGAATTTGGAACTGGGATGTATTTAGAATAATCTTTTACTACATGGCATGGCGTGCGTAGTGCAATTGTCCCATATTTTGGGCGGGATTTTCAACACGGGTTAAATCGTCTTGATGTCCGAGAGTCCAGGGATACTTCTCGGGATAGACGAGCAATGACGAAGAATGACAAAGAAAGACAAAGATATGCCCAGATTCTCCTGGAAACCTTTGCGATCCAAGGATGCTTGGATGTGCACCATGTGTGTCTCAGCTCCAGAAGCACGTCCAGCTCAGCAGGCCACACATATTGAAAGGTATTGCGTCTCAGCAAATTCTCCAAGAAGCAACATAAAACAACCAAACAATGTTAAACAATCTAACTAAAGAATCTAAACTTCCCTTTCTGTCATGGGTTGCAAATCTCAAGCGACAAGTGAAATTGGAGGAATGCATCACAGTGGCCAAGGAGTCGCAAGGAGATCAGGCCCACTATGAAATATATGAAAGTCTTTGAATTTTGTTGCACAGAGACAGCGCAGAGTTTTCAAATACAAAATGGCAATTCGGTGTCTGTTCTGTTTGTTCTATCTAATTTTTTTTGTACATATCCAGTTTTTGAGAATTTTATTGGTTTCGAGTAAGAGAGCATTGTCGCACTCGGGCTTTGAGTAAGCCTGCATCCCGCTTTCCCAAGCAGTGCTCGGCAGTGCTCCTTTTAGCCATCACGACATTCTGGGCATTCCTTTCAGCTATCCTTGTGCTCCTGCACCAAGACTTTTGACGAATGTTTGTTGGTCTCCTAAAGGTGATTTGGAAGCCTTGGGTATGTCGCAGTCCAGAGTCCAGTCCCCAAATATCAGCAACAGCACATTTTTTTTTCAAATTCACAAATGCATCTTCCACAAACATATAAACCTGTTGACTCAAGGTCTCATGCAGACAAATTCTCGCAGCAAACCTTGAGGTGCACCAAATGTTTGGGGTGTTGCACTAAAACGCAATGAACCTGCACACAGATTCGTTCTCGAGGCCAGCCCCAAAATGCCTGCCTCGCGACGATCCAGATCCTGACGTTTAGGCAATGAACTAACTACCTTTGATTTGAACATTATTTGAAACATCGAAATCTTTTGAATTATTCTTATATTTACGAACATGTTCAGTTTTCTTTGCCTTAGGGCTAGCCGCACCAGAGATTACGATTCCATCAGCCTGCACTTGGTCCCACCTTGGGACAATGCAGGACATTCCGGACAGGTGAGGTAGTGCTTGGGCGCTGTTGTTCGAAATTGGATGGCGAAATCCAGTCTTGTTTGGCGTGTGAACGTCCATTTAGTGCCGAGTTTCACCGAGGATACATGTCCAGCTACATGCTTAGTCACAATTCAAGCAGCTAGAAGCGCGAGGGTCCCATGAATATTGCTGCAAGATCTTGTGTGGCTTTCCACATTTAGAATCATACTGACCAGCCTTTGAAATGGTGCTTCTTTTATTCCATGGCTGTGTCAAAACACTGGAACTGAAAGGAGCAGCTATTCGTTCCGAAGTATTGTCTCTATTTATTTGGATGCGTTCCCAGAAGTCCATTCGTTTTCAGAAATCCTCTGCGCTGAACCCCCAGCTTTGTCCCACTTGAGTAGTATGGACAAGCGGAAAAAGAGAGGTTCATTTGGAGAGTGCAGAGACAAATGTGTTCGATTCAGCAAGGAAAGAGAGGGAAGCAAAGGGACGGACTGAAAAGCATCAAGTAAAGCCGAGACTTGTCGATGGCCATAGCTTTTAGCTTGTTATGCAGCCAATTGTCTCAGATGTCTGGGGCCCATGCCGCAGCTTTTCAATTACTTTCAATTTTGCAATCTGAGGAGCAGAGAAAAACGTATAACTCGACAAGCACTAGTGTTTGAGGACATTGTGTAGTTCCAAGCCTCTCAAACGTGGTGGTTGCAGTAGGGGCAAGAGCATTTATATAGTCTTGACAGACTCTGAACTAGAGAATCAACATGCAATTCTAATCAAAATTTGATCATGTGGCTGCAGAAAGTTAGTTGGAGCTTGCCGGTCCAAGCATGGAGCGCACTTCGGCAAAAGTCCTGGCATCCAAAGGTGATGCAAGAGTCTTAGTGAGCATGTGAGCACCACTATTGATCAAATTCGGTAAATCAGCTGAATTATGTACATATATAGTCATATATATATATATACACCTATAATAACATAATACACATATATATATATATGTATATATATATATATATATACATATACGTTTGGGGCCCTAGGTTTCCGCAGATTGGCTTGGTCATCATTAATTCAAATGTCAAAAATCTTTATTTCGCCATAGCCAAATGTGGATTTTGCACATTCTTCCACGTCATTCTTGTGGTACCATTTTACGGACCTAATTTTTTAGGCCCGCGCAATTTGCAGGTCATGACATGTTATTTATATCACATGTCAACTCACATTTTTATGTTTTACCACACGAAATAGCAATTTTCAGGANATTTGCAGGTCATGACATGTTATTTATATCACATGTCAACTCACATTTTTATGTTTTACCACACGAAATAGCAATTTTCAGGAAGTTCATTGTTTTTTTGTGTGCGGAATTGTCATTTTTTACTGCGGAGCGTGGGTCAATATGAAGAGGTGCGTTTTTTTTATTGGTATTTGCAGTGAATTCTAATGTTAGCATGGAGCGGGACATGTTGATAGTCAGCTCTTTATTGGGTGTTTTTGTTTAAACTTCACAACCCTGCCCCAACATCTTCTTTTTCACAGTTTCCACGGGGCTTCATTCCAGACCTTGCTGGCGGGTTGCAAGCTAGACATGGACAGTTCCCTGAACCTTTTCAAGGCTGTCAAGACAGTGCGCAAACCTGTTTTTTTATTGAGATGGTGCCCTGCTAGTAAGTTACTATGTTCAATGGAATTACCTGTGACCGACAGCAAACCATGTCTGCGCAGCTGTCTCTTAGTTACCGATGCAATGCCTTCAGCGGTGTTATCACCGCCCACGTTAACATGCCCCACCCCAACCCCAACCCCTCAATGTGCATCAACGTAACATGAACATGACGTTAACATGCCCCACCCAACCCCAACCCCTCAACGTGGCATCAACGTAAACATGACGCTAACATGCCCCACCCCAACCCCAACACATCAACGTGGAATCAACGTAACATGAACATGACGTTAACATGCCCCACCCCAACCCCAACCCCTCAACGTGCATCAACGCAACATGAACATGACGTTAACATGCCCCACCCAACCCCAACCCCTCAACGTGGCATCAACGTAACATGAACATGACCTTAACATGCCCCACCCCAACCCCAACACATCAACGTGGCATCAACGTAACATGAACATGACGTTAACATGCCCCACCTTACCCCAACCCCTCAACGTGGCATCGACGTAACATGAACATGACGTTAACATGCTGGATGAAAGCACGGCTTGTTTGTCCGGAGATGCGCGTGATGCTGATTATGAGAATGACGATGATAAGGATGCTGAATCGTTGATGAATTTAAGTAATAGTCACGATGATCATGGTGTCGATGGTGGCTACCTGGTGGCTGAGTTGTTTATTATCAACGAAGTGAGGTCGGGGGTAGCATTTAGACTCTTCAACTAGCAATGTTCGTTGAAAGAGTCTCCGCCTTTAGGGGAGAAAACGAAGCTCATCGAGTTACCCAACTGGATGAGCTTCGTTTTTCCTGAATTCAGCGAGCTCATTTGGTTCAGTCGAATGACAAAGCTTGGAGCGGGATGAAGGCACGGCTTGTTTGCCTGGAGATGCGCGTGATGCTGATTAGGAGAATGACGAAGGTAAGGATGCTGAATCGTTGATGAATTTGAGAAATAGTCAAGATGACCATGATGTCGATGGTGGCTACCTGGTGGCTGAGTTGTTTATTGTCAACGAAGTGAGGTCGGGGGTAGGGCTGAGACTCTTCAGCTAGCAATGCTCGTTGAAAGAGTCTCCGCCTTTAGGGGAGAAAACGAAGCTCATCGAGTTACCCAACTGGATGAGCTTCGTTTTTTCTGAATTCAGCGAGCTCGTTTGGTTCAGTTGCATGACAAAGCTTGGAGCGGGATGAAAGCACGGCTTATTTGCCTGGAGATGCGCGTGATGCTGATTATGAAAATGACGAAGATAAGGATGTTGAATCGTTGATGAATTCTGAATTTGAGTAATAGTCACGATGATCATGGTGTCGATGGTGGCTACCTGGTGGCTGAGTTCTTTATTGTCAACCAAGTGAGATCGGGGGTCGCATTTAGACTCTTCAACTAGCAATGTTGGTTGAAAGAGTCTCTGCCTTTAGGGGAGAAAACGAAGCTCATCGAGTTACCCAACTGGATGAGCTTCGTTTTTCCTGAATTCAGCGAGCTCGTTTGCTTCAGTCGAATGACAAATTTTGGAGCGGGATGAAGGCACGGCTTGTTTGTCCGGAGATGCGCGTGATGCTGATTATGAGAATGACGAAGATAAGGATGCTGAATCGTTGATGAATTTAAGTAATAGTCACGATGATCATGATGTCGATGGTGGCTACCTGGTGGCTGAGTTGTTTATTGTCAACGAAGTGAGATCAGGGGTAGCATTTAGACTCTTCAACTAGCAATGCTCGTTGAAAGAGTCCGCGCCTTTAGGGGAGAAAACGAAGCTCATCGAGTTACCCAACTGGATGAGCTTCGTTTTTTCCGAATTCAGCGAGCTCGTTGTGTTCAGTTGAATCACAAAACTTGGAGCCGGATGAAAGCACGGCTTGTTTGTCCGGAGATGCGCGTGATGCTGATTATGAGAATGACGAAGATAAGGATGCTGCGTCGTCGATGAATCTAAGAAATAGTGACGATTATCAGGATGTCGATGGTGGCTGAGTTGTTTATTGTCAACAGACGTGAGCTTGGGGGTAGCATACCTACAGCACTGCTGTGGTCCATAGCGGAGTCTTGCTGTACTAACGGAATCAGCCTAGCTAGCCTGTATTTGGTTTCCCAAGTTTTCAAGCCAAAATCTCGGGTATTTGAAGCCATTCGAAGCTATGGTTTCAAAACGTAGACTAGGCGCCTCTGTTCGCTTCCTTCTAAATCCAGACCTCCTCCACAGAGGCAGAAGAAAAACAGCGAAGAGGAAGATGAAAATGAGGCGCAACAGAGATCCGGGTAAGATTCTTCATGACACCAGAATATAATCAGGTTAGTTTCGGGTACAGCAAGCTCTTTCAACGTCAGCCCATGAGAAAGGCCATGTCTTTTCTTGGAATTGTGATGCTTTGGGACCCTGCGCCAGTCTGAGTCAATAGGTCATGACATGAAAACCGTGGACTGCTTACTTGCTACGGCTCAAGATGTGGTGCGTGGGGGACAGGCGGATCATAGGGATCCCCAAGTCACAGACATAGCCAGTGGGTGAAACTGGTAAGCAGTCATGGAATCTGGAACCCGTAGGTGGCCATGCATTTGCTTAAAGCAGTTGTTTGGAATCCGATGCCAGCGAAGTCAGCTGATCGCGGAGTCTGGAATTGTTCCATTCGAGCTGCCCTTTTTGGGTTGATGTACGGGTAGGTACCCTATTCATGGTACGCCAAAAAAATGCATTTAGTAGCATGGACCTTCATGCAGTCACCTAGCCGCAAAACATATATGACACCCAGGGGCACTGTTACTGTTCCACACTTCCATTGTGTGCATATATACCACATGTGACAATTCAGCCAAACGCCACTACGGTGACGTATTTCAACCTTGCAACTGCCAATAGCAGCGGGCGCCGCTGTGCCATGCCGACCAAACTGAAGTCCTTGGCCGAGCGACTCAGAGAATACCAGAAGAGCAGACGAAAAAGCAGTTCGACTTTCAGGCACGCTTGGGAGAGGATTCTGCCTGCGCAGCTCTTATCACAACATTGTGGTACATCAATGCATACGCAGACATCTGATATTCCTGTCACAGCCTAACAACTTGCGTTTTGGANACATTGTGGTACATCAATGCATACGCAGACATCTGATATTCCTGTCACAGCCTAACAACTTGCGTTTTGGACGTTTGACTCCGAGATCTGATATAGATTTGAATTTGAAGCACAATTTGCTTTCATGCCTCTAGCGCACAACAGAGCTTGCAGCAGTGTGATCTTTCTGTCTCACTGTGCTGATTCCTTCTTACCTCTATGCAGGCCTTTGGTCCGTCTAGCCAAGTTCGCCAACAACGTCAAGGTCCAGCGTGGCAGCCTGCCCGACTTTCGGGCTTGGTTCGACGAGGCGCGGGTGCACCGCGAATGGGACCCGACCCGATTGCTGGCAGAGTGCGCGTTCGTGCGCTTCTATGACGTGGCGCCCCGCAGTTTCCACATCCGGAAGGTGCCTCGACCCATGAGTGTATCCTTTTCTTGGTCTTGAAGTTGGATTGCTCGCAAACAAACAACCATTGTCCTGCTATAGAACCATATGCCGTATACTTGGGTTCCAATCGACGAGATCTTAACATGCATATGGGTGTAGAACGACATCAAATACAAATCAAGCAATCTGGGCTTTGTTGCGACTCGTCCAGGTACGGAACCCTTTCTTGAAGCATCGTGGGCAGCCGCTGTCGATGCTGCGGAGTTTGCAGTGTTCAGATGCATCTCGGTTTGATTACGGTCCACTAATTTGTGCTGCGTGGTTCAGATACTTTCAAGACATTGCAGGATCACTTTGGATTTTTGTCCGGGTGCAATAGTATAACATTTGCATCGGGGAACCCCTTGTTCCCACACTTCTTGTGACACCAAATTTTTCTAGAAGGATCATCGCTCAGGTACATCAGCCCGTGAAGAAGGCGGATGCTCTGACCCTTACCGTCAAGAAGGTGATCGACCTGAAGATGAATTTCGCCACGAAGATGGCTGTGGCGATCCTACTGCTCTTCTTGCGCAGCGCTGAACTATGCTGCTCGACTGCGTGCACATCAGGCTTTACACATTACGGCTCGTGGTGGTCATTGTCTCCTGTCGTCTTGCCTCACTTGTGATATGGCCTACCCTACATGAACCATCACAGATTTCTATTTGATCGATTAGTTGCAGGACAAGACCATGTAGAGTCTTGGCTGGGCGATCGTCATCATCTTTCTCCAATATCCATGAGATGCCGTTCTTATCCATAATTGACCAACGCAATTTATAAAGTAAGTCAAGCACTTTGTCTTGGATGCGGCAGCCTAGACTTACAATTACCTGTTTCGCTGCTCCCTGACGCAGCGTGCCATTTGATTGAGCTCTGAGATGTCTGCTCTCAGGTCAGTACTTCTTGAAAGAGTTGAAAAAGGTGACCACGGCAATCACACCCGGGACCATCGTGGACGCTGCAGGCACTGTACCATACTCTTATCTCATCCATGGTCTCTCCACTCGGTTTTCGCTGCTATTCTTGCTGAAGCCATTCACACCACCGCAGTGTTCAATTCCTATTGCAAACGTTTCCTCAAAAGAGTGCATCCAATGCACCGATTCCACACGAGGTGTCTTTACCTCCATGGTAATCTGTTCCTCGTACGATGACAAACAGAGACCGCCGCCTATGCATCAGAGTTGGAAAACAAATAGACCTGGTTGGATTTTTCCTTCTGGGTGTTGGCCACCCGAAACGCATTGCTCGACAGGCCGCTGGCAGCACTCCAACGCGGAGGATGAGATCCAAGAAGGCCGTGCGAGGAAACATGGACTTGGTGTCCTATAATCTTGGAGCCCGATCCTGAGTATGGCGCTACAATTGAATGATACAAATGACGTTGTCTTTACAGCCTAGCTTCTGAACTTGGCTTGAAGGTATTGTGCTGCAAGAATGGATGCTTTTCACGGATAGCCAGGTCATTCCTGTTTGCTCAGGCTGTGACCTGACCCATATGTTCACCACGTGGGCGTTCTCGCATGCCTTCAAGAAGCCTATCACCGTGACTTGCTGGCAAAACATTATTCATCTAGTATTCTACCAGTAGTACCGCACAAGGCGGTGGCGGAAGTTTCAAAAATGGTAAACCTATAGGAGAGGTTCGTTGCTGTGACTGATGGATGGCAGAGCGAACTCACTGATGGACCGACAAGTGGTTGGAGCGTCGGCCTATCTATCTATCTGTCTATCTATCTGCCTGCCTAACTAACTGACTAACTGACGAACTGACTGACTGACTAAGTAACTAACTAACAAACTAGCTAACAAACT
>BGPT01000523.1:204964-226368 GCA_003297045.1 Symbiodinium sp. clade C Y103 | reverse complement strand
TCTTCTATTTCTCTCTATATATTTCATGTTATACGATTTACACAATTACATATCTCACTATACTTCTCTTCGCTCTCGGGCCATCCGTCGTCTAGTTCTCTTCTGAGATGATGCAGCTACTAGTAGCTTCCAAACCGGCTACTACTACCAGCAGCTAGAAACATCTAGAACCTGTATTTTAGTATAGCATAGTAATTGCCTGCCAGGTGCAACAAGCATGCCAAGTGCAATAATGACCCTGAACCATGAGACCTCCATACCAATTGATCCTCCATGGACTTTGTTTCTTCCGCGACTGCCTTTCCCTGCCGTTGCCCTCAGATCACGAAAGCTAGCGGTGGCTAGCTGGGAGTTTCTTCTTGCTTTAGCAAGGGATGGGGCCGACCAAATGCCAAACGCATGATTTTTCACGCAAACCTCCCCCCCCTGCCCCCAAACTTCGCGTTCTCATATCCGCTACTTCTTGAGCGACACCTATTACATCCTGAGCGTCTACAATATCCAATACCTGCGTAAGCTATGAAGTGGTATTACTACATAAGTCGCACAATTACGAGCTAGCTATCCCTGACCTAAGCCGCGCATTCACATGCTACAGTACAGTATATAACTCAGGCTTCTCCCCCCGTCACATCTTGGAAGTAGATGAGCAGAGGCTCAATCCCCCCACCTCCTCCCACCCCGAACCCACACAACCCACGCCACCCCCCAAATTATTCCACCAAGTCACTCCACGAAAGCATATATTTATATGTATATATATATATACATATATCCCCACTTCTTTCACTCCAACTTGCCCATGCTTAGCTTTCGTTCACCAACCCTTGGGACTCAAGTGAGTGTGTAAACAGTGCTATCCTTGGATGATTGTTGTTATTGATGTGTCATGCTTTGTATGCACATGTGCTTTTGCTGCTGCCTTCGGATGCTTGCCGCTTTCCCCAGGCAGCCACATCCAAGAATGCATATTACTGTTGGTTTCTTTCCCAATCAGGACGTATCAGGGTTCTCTCGAATGCTTGGAATCGCTTTGGTGGTGCAAAGGTGTTCAGAGCACTACCAATATGTCCCAATCTCTTTGCTCCATTTGGGACCCATTTGGGATCAAGTCTAAGTGTGGGTGTGGTAGCTGAAAAATGGGCCGACAAAATGCTGACACCTCAGAGCTTTTTACAGGCAAATGCTTGCTGCTACATGCTTCTCAGCAGTGCTTCTCCTTGCAGCCAAGTTGTCCACTGGACACTGCCCAAGTTGCGTGACTTGCAAGGTTGAGCCCTGCCACCCTCCGTGCATGAGTTGGGCAGTTCCGTGAGGTGTTGGGAGAGCATCAGGAAATGAGCAATGCGATGTTGTGCACTTGGGAGCGCACCGAGCAGGCCATGGATGATTCCACAGAGTCCGAAGAAAGCAGCTTGGATGAGAGAGATGCAGAAGGTGAAGGCAACCACGACAATGTGCCCGAAGGTGCAGAGGACTGCTTTTCCCAGTTGTACAAAGCAAGATGTCAACGTGGCTTCAGGCAAATGACTCAAAGTTAGAAAGTCGGTATGGGGCGTCCTCATGGGACGGCTGCGGATAGTCAAGCCCGCCAGAGAGAGAGAGAGAGAGAGAGAAAAAAAAAAGAAACAAGTTACAGTACCGACAGGACATTGGAGATGCTGCAGATGCCGACGCGGCCGCAATCCCAGACTAGTTATGATGGCACTTCAGGGAACCTCGAGTGTACTTGATATTTCTGACGCTGGGCCTGTTGTGTTTGACCAGAAAAATCGAGCATGTCCCTGCCAAGGCAGACCCCTAACAGGAAAGTTCCGTAATCCGCATCCTTCAAATTGATGGGAACAAGCCGTGCCTCCTGTGTGTATTTGCATGCTGTGAGTTTACACACACACACACACAGCTGCAGAGCAACCGGGAAGTCCAGTGGGAGACAAGCGTATACTGTAACTCAGTGAGCTTGTAATCGGGCGACAGCACTTGGAGTGCCCGGCCGGGGCCCAAAGACTAAGACTATAGACAGAGAGCAAGAGAGAGGGAGCTGAGCTGCTAAGATGAGCCGAGCATAGCCGAGATGAATTCAAGCTAAACAATTAATCAAGAAACCTGCTTGGAGAAAGGCATCAAAGAGAGGACACATTCTTGCGATTTCCTTCCGGAAAAAAAAAAAGGAAAACAGAATGGGGTTTCCACCCGGCCCCTTGTCATCCCGCACTCAAAGTCACTCATAGTCATAGTCCCACGTGACATGTGACAGGGCTGCTCCATCTCCCCACAGACAACAAGATCGCATGAAAAAGGTAGCCACAAAGCTTGACACCCCAAGTCGATGGGTCAAACACACGGACCCACAGGGAACAGGCCGGTTTCACAAAGGCGCGGACAAAAGCAGTAGGAGACACGAGAGACAGGAAACCCCTTTGCCATCCGTGAGCGTGTCACGCATAGGAGTGAGAGAGAGGAACCTGGTAGTGATGAGCGGCGCAGCAGGGATGCTGTGAAATTTACCGACGTTTTCGGTGCTCGCATCGTTGGTCACCTGAACTCAGATTGTCTCAGATCGTTGTCCGTTGATACTGGATAAGTGCATCCAGCATACCAACGTTTAAGAGTTGTGCCAGCGAGTGGAAGCAAACCAGTCCCGCGCCTGAGAACACAGAAAAATACAGCATTGGAGAATGAAATGAGATTAGTCATTGTGGTACTGTCATAGGTGTTTCCCACAAACAGTCAAGTCCTGCACCCATTTTAGCCATCATTGCATGATCAAAATTTGCAAATAACAAGATGCAAGAAGTGAGTGGACGAGTGAATATTGAAGCAACCAGTTTGTTGAGGGGCAAGGTTTCCACGTAGTTACTAGTATACTCAATGGTGATAAGTGGTGCAATACGGGCCTGTGATGGGCCGGTGCTTTCTCCTTCATGAACATGAGTATCATGAGTAGCTGAGTACAGTAGGCCCTTGATCGGACACGGTTGCTGCTAGGCACAACGATCTCCAGAAGATGCTGAGGCATCAGCATCTCCGGAGGACTCCCGTCAAGTAACACAAGCATACACAAGCAACAATGCTTTGAAACGATTTGAGATGGTGACGGTGATGAATATTGGCGGCTTCGTGGCCCTGACATGCCTGGAGAAAACCCAAAGTGGGAAGCTTAGCGGTGCCAGGAGCTCCGGGCAATGGCATCAGCATATGCTGCAGAAGGAGCCCAGTTGCTGAGTCAAGCCCTCAGCCTTGACCCATCCTGCGCATTCACCATGCAGCTCAACATGATTCAAGTGCGCTTAACCTGTCCCTGGTTACCCTCCCCTGTCATCTTGACTTAGCAGACGTTCCACTATCTTGGGGATTCGTGGGCAACACAGCCAAGGAAAGGGAGAACTTCAGGAAGCCCAAAACAGACTGCTTAGGGGTCAGGCGTCTCTTGCGCATCCTTGATTGCATCTGAAAGCATTTCTTTACTGTAGCTGCATGGCAATGCAAACTTGCAGCTCATGAAATGAAACATGTGGAAGAATGATGAAGAATGCCCAGAAGAAAGACAGAGTTGAGTCAATGTGTCCGGTCAGACATGCTTTGCTTTCCAGTCGGTTCCGCTTCCATAGTTGCACCAGCGTTTGGGGCGCATGTTTTCTCCTGAAGGCAATGCTGGAACGAGTGGAGATGAGAAGCCATTGTCCAAGATTTCAAATGCCATGGCATACAGGCTTAGGATGCGGTTCCAAGAATCTACATTGATATTCACAGACACATGGACCCACTGAATGACACGAACACCCACAGACAGACACACACACACATACAGTATATCATATATGCATGTCATGTTATATGTGTATATTAAAACCGTGTTTCTTACCACATAAGCAACCATTTTGTGTACGTATACGTGTGGACTATCTATACCTACACACATACATACATACATACATGCATGCATGCATGCATGCATACATGCATAGGTACATACATAAATACATACATACATAATCATACATACACATACATACAGACATACAGACATACAAACATAGATCCATACATCCATACATCCATACATGCACACATCCATACATCCATACATCCGTACATCGATGCATCCATGCATGCATACATGCTTACATGCATACAAGCACATGCATACCAGACATGCATACATGCATACGTACATGCATGCACACATACATATATAGATACATACATAGATACATACATGCATAGATACATATATAATATAGATAAACGCACATACATACATACGTACGTACGTACGTACGTACGTACATACATGCATACATAATTGCATACATAATTACATGCATGTATATTCACATAATCATGCATATACACACGCGTATACACGCACACATTCATACTAGTATATTACATATATTGTACTATATTATATTACTTTATACTTTTCCATTATATTATAATACATTTTATATTGTGATATACTTAATTAATCTTTATCAACATATGCACATTTATAAGTATTTGCACACACAAATGAATGTATGCAAATGTGTGTGTGTATGTATATATATATATGCATGGTACCCCGTTAAAAGATGGTGAACATCCAAGCGTTGTGTTCTCGATGTTCCACTTATTCGTTGGCGAAACCAAGGTGATACCATGACCTGGACTGATGTTCAGCGTGAGAAGCAGAGAGCTCTGGCCCTTCTACAGGCTGACGTTGTTTGAAGCCCAGGCTGAAGTCGTTTTTTTCAGTTTTTTTTCTCCTGTGCAGCTAAGCAAACACTTCTCAAGAGTCTTGGTGTAATTGCGTCTCACTCCAGTTCAAATGCTCACTGTGCTTTTCCATTTTGACCCGTTTTGTCCTGCTGAAGGCTGGCAACCTCGGAATTTGCTACAGGTGCTTGGTTTGTTGCATGTGATACTGATCTCATGCTGTGGTGGATCTTAAAATTCCGTTTTTTGCCATGCTGTCTTCAGGCGATTGAAGGACTTTGGACAAGCCATTCATCAATTGCGGCCTGGCCATGTTTTTAGCACTTGTATGTAGGTGTCGTCAAACCTTGTGTTCTGTTCTCCCAGCTGCCACATTTTGATTTTCTGTGCGTGTTGCGATGTGGATTGACTGGATTGAAGCAGCACAGCGCTTGGGCTACAAGGCAACTTGCGCTAAAATTCCGCGAGGCGGGCTAAGAAGACCTCCAAGTCCTGTAAACTTCCATGCAAACGCTCAGCTTCTTTGGCAAGATGTCACCACACGGATTTCTCGCTTGTTTGCAGATTCGTTTTGAAAATTCTGAGAGCAAAGCACTCGCCTCAGCGAGTCCAGAATGTGCTGGCTAAGCTGAATTGAGTCATGCTGTTGGGCCAGCGAGGTAGAAGCATCAGATCTTCGCACTCTAGCGCCCTTCTAAGTGTCAAACCTTGGGAGTGGCGCATGCCCTCATGACAAGTTTTGGAAGAAGTTGCCTCAACATTACATCTCATGAGCGAAGCAACCTCTGGCTTTCCACTGCAGGTGGCTGCCCACTTGAACTTGGCTTCATGCCACCTGGAATCTGAGGCGTGTTGTGAGGTGTCTTGTATTCATTTTTAGCATGTTGAGATATGTTGAGCATGCCGTGGCAACAGCGTGATACTGTCCAGGCTCCAGATGCAGCTCTGAAGCATGCTTCGACAGCTGTCTCGTTCCTGGATGTGGCCTTTCTGTGGTTGATTCACATATCAAGTTGACATACGTAAGCTGGCAATGCCAAGTACTAAGATTTGCCATATATCGCCAGCCTTTTTCCAGGCACAGTTGAGCGGCCAAGTGCTGACAAGGAGATGTAATGTATGTCGCAAGTGACTGAATGATGCATTGTGTTTCATTCATACTCCAGCATTGCACAAAGGGAGTGTACGGAACAATGATATGCCAGGACACCAGATTCAATAGGAGATGTACCAGCAGGCAAACCTTGGTGAGTGCAACTGTGACAGCAATTGAGATTGGACAATATTAGAGAATTGGAGAAGAGAGTTCTTGCTGAGTGCAGTTGCTTTGCACTGCAACCGCAGAACCGACCGAAAACGACTTTGCGATGTTGGCGGTTTCCTTTCACAAGGCTGGTCAGCCAATCAGAGCTGTAATGCAACAGCATCCTTCTGTACAGAGTCAGGCATTTTGCGAGCAATTGCATGCGCATTTTTTGCACAGTAGGTGCTGGTAGCCTTGCATGATGTTGAATTTCTGTCTCGTCCTCTGAAACCTAATAGCCTCAAGCAGCCTCGGAGGTTGCAGAAGCACATGAGGCTCTGAAGGCTCCGTGAAGTTTGCAGACCGGGGGGACTCTTGCAAATCTCAAAGTGAGATTTCTAGACGGCCTTCTGTGCTGTTCATTTTGTTTTGCCGTAGGAATGGGGCAAAGCAATATTTGCTCACACCCAGGCACGTGAGGCGCAAGATCCAGCAGACAACATCAGTCAGATGCAAAGAGCAGGGAAACAGCATCCACCACATATCCAACATTTATATTACAGCATTTATCATCACTTCTTATCAAATCGTTTAACATAGGTATCACTTATCCATATTATCATATATTATATCCATATTAGTATATTAGCGTCTCCGACATGCGCAACATGAGGAGTCATGATTCATGTGTTGCACATTGCGCTTTGTGCTGGCACCCGATCCCTGGAGGTTGTTCAGCGGAGTCTAGGGCACCAGCCTTGGCAAAAATTCACCAGTAGTAGTGTGCGTCGAACTCTCTGGATCGCGGGAGCGGCTCTAAAGGCGTCACCAAGGATAGATTCGATAGATGATAAGAAGATTCAAGAAGATGATAAGAACCAGCAAGAAACCGGGCCATCCCCGGCCTATTCGCATCTCATATCAGTTTTATTCCGTTTTCATATCATCATGATATGTCAATGCTGATACTTTTCAATACATTCCATCAGTCTTAACGTTATGAGATGCTTGGGCATTTGGTGGCCTGCGAAAGGCAGGCCGCATCAGGCCGCCCTTGCTCAGGAGCTGTGATCTCAAATTGACTTTTTGAATCTCGATGACATTTGATGGCGACGAGGTCAGCCCATCCACTAGCACAATCATTGGCAAAATGCCGGCCACAAGTGCCAACACGCTGTCAGTGGCTGAGACGACATCCACCTTGGAGGACTTGCATTTCAGCTCTGTGATGTTTTTTCATTTGTCTACGACTTAATCATCCTACTTAATCATATTCAGATACATAAATAAGTATACATATATATATATATTCATTTATTTATTTAATCTCAGCGATCATGAGGAGTTTCTCTTTGGAGTGGCTGAATCCGTTTGCACAACCTTGGCAACGGAGCTAAGGCTCCTCCAGACAGACAAACAGGCCGGGCAAGCAAGAGAAGTTCAAGACATGGGGTAAAATGTGAGAGTCCTACTATAGAGATCTACTTGACAGAGATATGCGAAGGTGACTTTGAGAACGCAATCGCATGAGAATACATGAGATGTGGATATATGATGATATATGTGGATTCTTTGCCGTGCACCTGTCAGGTGCGCCATACGTGTTGGGTTGCGCTTGTAATCCCTTGTGCGGGAATTTCGGCTCCACATAAGACGCGAAAGGAGCCTCAGCAGAGCCAGCGATAACTGTAGGCCTTCATCCTCCAGTCGTGGTTGAGCTGCAGGGAGAGCGTAAATTGCTCTTCATGCAATTTGGTCGCCGTGGAATTGTTGGACTTTTGACTCGTCACACCAAAGCTCTGAGTCCTTGCACTTCGTTCTCTCGCAAGGTGATGACGCTCACCAGCACTCAGCAGGCAATGATCGATCTGGAGGAGAAGCACGGAGCCCACAATTATCATCCACTTCCAGTGGTGCTTTGCAAAGGCATCGGCACCAAAGTGTGGGACATCGATGGCAAATCATACTACGACTTTCTCTCTGCCTACAGTGCTGTGAATCAAGGGCACTGTCATTCCAAAATTTTGGGTGCTCTCGTTGAACAAGCACAGAAGTTGACATTGACATCCCGTGCATTCCACAATGATGCTTTGGGAGAGTACTGCAAGTTCGTGACCGGATACTTTGGCTTTGACAGGTTGCTACCAATGAACACAGGTGTTGAAGCTGGCGAGACCGCCATCAAACTGGCACGTCGCTGGGGCTATGATGTCAAGAAAATCCCTCAAGGAAAAGCTCGTGTCATTTTTGCCAGCGGCAACTTCTGGGGTAGAACAATTGCTGCAATCAGCACATCAGACGACCCGAGCTCAACGACTGGCTTTGGACCCTTTGTTCCTGGCTTTAGCAATGTTCCTTACGATGACGCCGATGCACTACAAGCCGAGCTGGAAGGCCCACAGGGTGCAGAGGTCTGCGCATTTATGGTGGAACCTATCCAGGGTGAAGCAGGGGTAGTGGTCCCAAAGGATGGCTACCTGAGCCGTGTTCGCGAGTTGTGTGACAAGCACAAAGTGCTGTTTATAGCTGATGAAGTGCAGACAGGGCTTGGCAGAACTGGCACCCTTTTGGCCTGTGACCATGATGGAGTTCGACCTGACATTTTGGTGTTGGGGAAAGCTCTCTCAGGAGGAGTTCTGCCCGTGTCAGCTGTACTGACTTCTGATGAAGTGATGCTAACGATTCGCCCAGGAGAGCATGGCAGCACATACGGTGGAAATCCTTTGGCTTGTCAAGTGGCCACTGCTGCTTTGGAAGTTCTCCGTGATGAGAATCTGACTGAGAACTCGAAGGCCAGGGGTGAGCAGCTACGGGCAGGTTTGCAGGAGCTTTCTGAAAAGCCTGGCTCACCCATCTCACTTGTTCGAGGCCGGGGCTTGCTGAATGCCATTGTCATTGGGGACGACAAGGGCAGCTATGGCGATGAGGGCCGAGCATGGGAGCTGTGTGAGAAGATGGCTGGCCATGGGTTGCTTGCCAAGCCAACTCACGGTACCATCATCCGTCTGGCCCCACCACTATGCATTACTGAAGCTGAAATCGACGAGTGCATTGAGATCATCCGCCGAAGCATAGAAGCCATGTGAGAATGGATAGGAATGAATAGAAATGGATAGAAATGGTGCAATGCTGCGGGGCCGTGCTGGGGAGGATCTGGGCGGCAATATGAAACAGCCTGAAACAACGGATCGGTGATGATCCCAGGCCCAGCTTCCTTTTGATGAAGTTGGCAGCGTGCCACCAGATGCTGCCATTGCCATACCGTTGCAATGGTCCAGTAGACTTTTGTTGCGCATCAAATTCTTTGACATGGCTGCAATTTGGCAACGGCTCTTTTTGCATCCTGTTGATATGTTGCATGGTGAGATGTAATGCGTTTCTTCGGTAGGTTTCAGCACGAATCTCGCAGAGCACCAGTCTCTAGAGTATGGCAGATCAAGACCCGTAGAGTCTTCAAAATTCACAGCTGCGTCTTGGACATTCGATTTGCATCGATTTGTTTTGAACCCATGGTGGTCCAATGTAGCAAACGCATGCGAGTGATCAAAGATCAAAGTTGTACACCTCACCACTGTTCACAGATATTGCACGCAGGCAGTCCGAATTCTTGGATGTTTATGCCGCCAACATTGGACGAAGCAGTGGTCTCAAATTCCGTCAACGAGTCAACTTACTTTGTCTTACTTTCGTTTCGTTGGATTTGAATGGATTTTTTGACCGTTGTTCTTCCTGTAGAAAGACTCGCGATGACTCGCGTCCGATTTCTTATGCTGCCTTGTGCGAGGTACTGGATGCCCAATGCTTCGGTCGCAGCCTCATCAGCTGCAGGGAGATTCGTGAGATATGGATAGATAGGTCGAAGAATGCCACAGTCGTACCTGGTCTTGGTGAATCTGAGGCCAGGAAAGGGGCAGAAGGTTTTACCAGCAATTCCTCGAGGACTCTCAATTGGCAACCTTGTTCCCTGTGGCTCAAAAAAATGTAGAAGATATATGAAGATGTAGAATTGCAGACTGGCAGAAATGCATCTCCACTGAAATACACCAGATAGGGTGGCTCTGAAGATGAGGGTTGATGGTGGTTGAAGTCATGAACTGGTTGCATCTCAGATTCTGTCTTTGCAGGAGCACGTGGGAAACCATTTATGACGACTGAAGCTTTGGGCTTTGAGCTCTCAGGCTACGATATGAATTCGTATACAGAAATGATGTTGATAAAATTTGATAAATATTGATAAATCATGTGCATCCATCCCATTTCAATCAATCTGTGAACATGAGCCGCGCTGAAGCAAAGAGGCATGCAGAGGATAGGGTGTCTATGCGCTGTGCTTGGTGGAGTTTGCACTGTGGCAAATGATACAATCAATTAGAATCATGCAGCGAGCAAAGGCCCATCCAACATGCAGACTAGTAATATGAACAAATTAAAGAAATATGGCTTACAATGTGGGCGGAAATGCAAATATTCTGTATATTAGAATGTATATATAGATACATACATATATTTATTTATTCAGATGTGCGTGTGCGCATGTATGTGTAATGTTTCACATATTGTGACCTTGGTATTCTTGGGTTGAATGCCTATTTCCAAGAGTGAGCTATAGTGAACTCACTGGCCAGGATATGAAATCAGCGAACATGATTTTCCCAGCTGGTATGGCCCTTGGTGTGGCAGAAGCATCCTGAGCACGGTGGGAACATTTGTGGTAAGAAAATGTAAGAAATGCAGACACTGATTGTGAAGTTGAGGCCACCAGAAACATCAAGCAACGAAGAGAAGGCTTCTAGACGCCTACGGCCATCTACAGCCATTGGAATCGTTGGTGACCCTAACATAAGCAGTTGATTTGCTGCTTGGCATGCTGTAGACGTGCGATATGAGAGCTTGAGCACACACTGCATTCAAGCAGGGACAGCGACGACCTATGAACACAAATAAAAAGGTTGGTGTTGGTCTAAGTATAAGTATAATTTGAGTATTATGAATTATGAGTTCAATGTTCAACATCGCATCTTTCGGTGCCAAAGCAGGGCAGCATCGTGGCTTCGCAGGAATGGTATGCTATGGCCAGGGCATTGAGACATGAAGCACCTCCACTCCCAAAGCTTGCAATCAAGCAGGACTGGACCTATCAAAGAAACATTTGAAACATGTTTTACAAATCGCTATAGTTATTTTGTGTTTTTTTGAATGGGTTGCTCTTCATTGTTCTTTATTGCTGATCACGTTGAGTAGAGCACTCAGCGATCTGAGCATGGTCGTCAAATGTCGTCAAGTGTCAATCCCAGAGCCCTGTTTGAGGAGCCTGTAGTCGACAACTTTCCTGCAATCCCACCGCCCAGCAGGGGTATTCTGAATCGGCGAAGCCGATGATCTCAATGTGCCCATGCTGTGCGGACTGAATGAAATTTCAGACCGACGAGTCATAAAGTATCGAATGTGCGCTGAGTCCCAGAAGCAAATGATATGCCGGATTGTACCAGGCATTAGGGTGTGCTATGGTGAATTCGGCATGTATCATTTGCCGTATGTTTTTCATTGTATTTCTGTATTTGCATGCCTATTCACTCTGCCTAGTCTTTGTCATCAATTTTCACCGGTGAGGATGAAGTTGTTCTCTCAGAAGTTGTGTGTTGGGCATGGGCGCATGGATCAAATGCGTGCATGTCCTGCACTGCAGATCTTCGGCTCAGAGAGATCCGGGCATGCTGCACCTCTTGAGCATCCTATGGACTGGTGTCGCGTGCAGCTAACTGCATGGCTTGGTTGGAGAAATTGTCGCAATTCTCAAGCTTTGATTTCAGCGCTGTAGGTGCTCAACTTGGTTATCAGCCTGGGGTCCAGGCATCACCCAAAACCAGGAGTCCAGCCCCTCCAGAAGAGGGCAAGGAATGGCCCGGCCAATCATGGGCCATTTCTAGTTTGCTGGATTTGAACAAAGTCGGAGCCCACTTGGGCGTGCAAGCTTCGCCCAAAGTAGAGGTGCATCATGCTTCAACAGAAGCTAAGCAAGACTCTGGCAGCGTCATTGCACCATTTTCTGGCTTTTTTGATTTCGGCGCCATTGGTGCTCACCTCGGTATTCAAGCCCCGCCACCAGAGAGTCAAACCACTGGTGCACTTGACGCAAAGCCACAGACCGCAGAAGCTTTGCCACTAGAGAGTGAGGCTTCCGGGAAACCCGCATTTTCTGGTTTGTTTGGCGCACCCGGAGCGGAAGAGATCGACATCGAGGGTGCCCAGGAGGATGGCATTGATGCTCCAGGAGAAGTCCTTGCTGGCAGTGAAGCACTGGAAGGAAGTCATGTAGAACAAGCAGAGCAGGCAGGGCAGGCAGGGCAAAAGCAACGTACAGTCAAGACGATCGGATCAGTCGGGCCTCAGATGAATCTTGATGGTGAAGAAGCCATGGATGCACATGCCGTTGCCCCATGGGATCCTGCAGCAGAGGAGGGAGGAGCACCACTCGAATCGCACAGTCTCTATTTGACTAGGGAGGACCTCATCTCTCATTGGGCACCATTTTCATCATACTTCCACCCAGGCATGCAAGTTGCCATCGCGCCATCCCCAGAGCCACAAGCTGCTGTAGAAGCAAAGGTGCCGACCCCGGAAGGTTTCCTGGTGGTTTCTGTCCAGCATCACGAGTCAGTTGCCGATCCGACAGACATTTCCGTTGGCAGGTACTTTTACTTTGATGCATCTCCTTTTCCTACGTTTCAGTTTTCCACTTATTCATGTTTTACAGAGCAATGGCGTCAAGGAGAGTTGATTTGGAGTGGGCAGGTGCAGCTCAGTTTAGGAGCGTACGGTTCCGTCGATCTGCCTGAAATAGCGAGCCCAGCTGCAGGACGTAAAGGTAGAGAAGAATCCCAACCAGGAGATTTCGAAGTTGGTGACCTCATATTTGTTGTTGGCTTTCATCGCGATCTCGCCAACACCAATGGAAGGCATGTAGACTTTGACGATAATTTGCATTTCTATCAGGCCGCTTGCGTGGGAAGTAGGCTACCATTTAATCAGGCCTCGGCACTGTATGCTGATGACCTTGCAGACCTTGGTCAGCATGTTCCTCTTGGGATTGAAGTTGATGAACACGAGCTTGCAGCTGTGAGGCCTGTAGTGGTAGCTGTAGCACCAGCAGTTGCTAAAGCCAATGCTGATACAATCCTGCAATCAGTTGCACACACTACAGACCTATCTGCAGACAGCTTCGCATTGAGCCAAGACATTCCGAACGAAGGAGGGGCTGGCAAGATAAACTCAAGTGCTGCTTGGGCTGCTCGTCGAAAAGAGTTCCTGCGTGCTGGGCTGCAGAGTCTTGAAAGAAGAGCACAAGAAGACGAATACATCTAGCAATGCATCTAGGATCCTGCCGGAGCCACTGCGAAAGCATGGTCCAGAGGATTTTGACAACTGGCCGCAAAGTGGCGCAAGTGTCATATCAGGTGCTTGAGACTAGACTTGTCGGGAAAAAGGCTTTGGTCTGAGCACAAGGCTGAAGGCATGCTGAGTTTTGGAATGTGTGGCAGACGGTGCTGGGGGATCATGTCAGTGTTTTTATCCTAGGACTTCACATGGGGGCATGGAAAGTTACCACAAGCACTAAGTCAAGCTTCACTGTCTTCGTTGCGCCAGAAATTCAGGGCTCAAGGGATTCTCCGTAAGTGCCCCTTAGTGCCGAGTGAGTATGGAGGATGAGCCAGAAGTTGTTCAAGAAGATGGCGGAGGCCGAGGACCACGACCCCGCGGCCCAGTGACTGGTGGCTGGGGATTCGATGATGGGGCGCAAGGCGGGCCAAGAATGAGTGCAGAACCCCCATCTCCACCCCCGAGAGGCCACAAGGGTCACTTTGAAGAAGATGATGAAGCCGTTCCAACAATCCCAGACCTGGAGGAAGAAGCTGAGGAAGACATTACAAGGCAGGTTGCAGCTCCTCCCGTTGCAGCTCCATCATTAGCACCCCCTGTGCGCACCGTGCGGGAGCTGGATGGTGCCCTGAACAGTCGTGGCACCCAGCTGCCCACCAGCCCAGAGGAAGGTGTAGATTTGGCACCGTTGATGCAGTGCTTGTGCTCAGATCGCCAGGTCTTTGAGCAGGACAGCACTTGGGACCATGAGCTGATCTTCCAAGAAGTAGCAAGTGCCATCAATCAAGACATGACAGGAGATGAAGAGGCCGATGAGCTGGATCTTCAAAGGTGATGAGCTCCCTGTGGAGAAGATGTGAATACGCTTGCAGGACTGAGAGCCAACTTGCTGTGCCGCAGTTCCAAAAAGAAGTAGTGGGTAGATAGCAATAAGTAGCTAACCGCAGCGTTGGGAGGTTGGTGAGCCTTGAACACAGTTGACCTTGCTTGTTGATCTTGCTTGCTTTGTGTGCATTTGCTGGACTGACTAGTTGCCCAAGCCGTGAGAAATTGCATATCAAAAGCCAGGTTGTCTTGTGTCTTGTTTGATTCGCTCTCAGTCTCCAGTGTCGCATTATCACTGGACACAGGTCCCATCACGTTACCCAAAGACCACAACTGCACAATGAAAGGGAAGATGACAGAAGCAAAGCTGAGCCAGCCATGTTGTCACATTCGCATGCCGTCTCGGATAGCAAAATGCCATGCCGTCGTCTCACTGCCTGCAAGATCCGCAAGTTTCCAGTCCCGATCGCTATGAAAGAGAGTGGTTAAAATGGTCCGACGTAAAATGCGGAGAGCATCGATTGTCTGAGCATTCGGACGTCATTGTGGTTGACCGTGCCAAATATGCTGGAAACATTGGTTGAAGCCCTAGTCTTGGTGATCCAACTGTACTCTGGGTTTGCATGGCAAACATGCACATTAGCATGTAATTACGCTTAAAGCATCTTAAAGTTTCTCATCAACTTTTGAATCTCATCCTGGATGTTTGAAAGTTTGGGGGCAAAAGCCACTGAGGTTCCATATTGAGGCACATGCCGCTCCTTGGTGGAGCACAAGTCCTCTTCTTGACAAACAGCGACCACAAGCGCACTTCACCCTATCCAGTCTACACGCGTGGTTTTCTGAAGGAAGTGATGAGGGTGTCCATGGCTCGCAACTACCAGGCAGGTTGCGCCCTACAAGGAATGTGAGGGTGTGCTTCAGTGTGTTTCAGTGTGTTTATGTGTGTTTATGTGGAAGGGCAGGGCGCGGCCATAAACAAGGAAAGATGCAAGACGTGCAATAGTGAAGAGCTTGCAGGTTCTCGACACCACCACTTCTCATGCCCACGACTTTTTTGATGTTCATTGATTTTCATTGATTTTCGGGTGGTTCCTAGCCCGATGGAACTGCATTCAGATCTAATCACGAGCCTTTCCTCTGAGTGGAGGAATTTGGAAGCCAACTCTGCGTTCTAGAAGGCGGCGATGGCAAAGAGGAGATGCTAGACCTTTTGAAACTACTCAAGTCAGCCGGGTTTAAGCGGCTCTTGCTTGAGAATCAAGAAGTCTTCGAGGCGCTCCAACGATTCGGAAATCGAAAGGGGCAACAGTGTTCTTTCTGCCTTTCATGTTCTTCATTGTCCATTTTTCCTAGCGACTAAAGGCCATGCCAGAAACTTGCTCATCTTTACAGGTCGTATCCGCACCAAGGCTTGAGGTCTTGAGGCCTCTGAAGAGTAGACTGTGATCCAGAATCCTGAAGCTCTTAAGGTCTTAAGGTTTCGGCTAGACAAAGGAGAACATGATTCATTCTTTCTACTTCTCTAGAAATCTTGTCAAAAGCATCATGAGCAGACTGACTTGGATTTAGCCAGGCGTTTCAGTCTTGGGTGGTCTTGAAAATGTCTTGGATCCTTGAATGATTCTGACATATTTCAACCTAGAAGTGTAGGATGTATATGGATCATTATGGATCTGCATGTGTTTGTGTGTGTGTATACGTGTGCATGTAGTGAAGTTATAATTATAGTCTCCAAGAACAGGCACAGTGGTCCCAGCTCTGGGTTCTACAGATTCCTCCACCACAATCTTGGTTTGTTTTTTGCAGGAATTGTCGGCATCTGGAAGGGCTCTCCCTTGCGATTCCATCTTTGAGCAAGCCGTTTTTCAAGACTTTTCTGCTCCGGTTGCCTTTATATTTGGTGGTGAAGTAGGACAGCCTCTGCCAGATCTTGTGGTGCACTGCGACGCTGGCGCTTTCATACCAAGCTGGGTGCGATTGGGTGCCCAGAACGGTTTGCTCTCGGATCAGATCGGACACAGGGCGCGGTTGGCTGTCGAAGATTTGGATGCCACCGAGAAGGCAGAAGTCAGAAGCCGAACACATTCATGCAATCTTTGTATCGCTGCCTGCATAGTTTTGAGCGAAAGATTCCGGCATCGTTTGGCTTCAATAAAGACGTGTTCGGCTCGTCCCCAAAGCCAAGGGACACATCATGAAAAAGTAATATATGAAAAGGAATCGGCTTTGGTCGGGCCCTAGGAAGCAGTTGATTCTACCATATCTTTTCAAACAACATCAGGGTCCTTCTTAAAACAATTGTTTTGTAAATCTGCTTGGGCGCACCGTCATCATTGAGAAAGAAATTCCCTACACACACACACATATATATATATACATATATTCCTATCATATATTATGATATATCACGCAAGGTAGCTCCTGGAGGGCTACCTTGAGAGTTTTACCTTACGGAGTAAAGGAGGCTCCCAACCCAAAAGTGCCGATTGGCCGGACCAAACAGTATTACTTTAGTGGAATCCTCGCCCCCCACCCCCTCCCCCCTCCCGCTATCTATCTGTCTGTCTTAGCCTTTGACACAGGAATTGATTCTATAGGCTTATATGGTTTATTTTTAAACTTGTCCCTATCCCAGGTTTTGATTTTATAGGAACCATCCTTGTGACATTGCTCATGGGGTTTTGATATGTTTTGATTCTAGAGGCAAAACATACAATCTATTGAATTAACATGAACATACATGAAATGTTATGAAACAAGAACATCCCAGAACATCCTACCATTGTTGGACCATATTGAACTGATGTTGAATCTAAGCACGTGAAAAAACAAATGGGTTGTCGCACCAGATGGAACCCGAACATACGCGAACAATACCAAAACCTGGGGAGGAAAAAAAGTAGTTATGCACTGCACATTGCGTTGTATTACAGACCACTATAAAATCAAAACCCTGGTTTTACACGGGGTCACTCCCTAACTTCTTTATAAAATGGGGCCTTGCCCAAATGATAATGCAAATGAGGGCAAGTGAATGCAAATGAAAAATCAATATGGGAATCTATGCGACCTGATTTTCTATTCTATAGTGGTCTGTTTTGGGCCCCTGCTGGGATACTCTAGTAGCCAGGGTTTGATTTTATAGGCATGCAGGGTGGTGCTGGATTGTATGAGAGGTTTTTATTTTATAGTGATGGTGGGTCATTGGTTTTGAGTAGGTTTTAATTTTATAAGAATATTAGGGTATATTTTTTGAATGGATTTTCGATTTATCATTATAAAATGGAATTACCCAGATCAGGATAGGAATAATATAGATAAGGATCTAAAAATATAATTTCGGTATTTAATACCTAATATATATTAATTTAAAAATCAAATTTTATAAAATTCGTAATTCTATTATACAGTCCATTATTTATAATAAATCGATTTAAATTATATTTAAGCTTATGTATATAATAAGATTAATTTATATATAATATTATTTATATATTTTATATGGAAAATATATTTGGTATTATTTGGTAATATATTTTATAGGAATTTATTTATAAATATATATGGGTCCGATGATATAATATATATATATATTTCAAATATATGGTATATTTATTTTAATTTTAATTAATTTGTTATAAAATAATTGACAAAATAGAATCTATAATTTAGATTTATAATTAGTTTTTCTTATAAAATAGTGATATTTAATTTTCTTTATTTTAATGATTTTTATATTTTTGAATTTTGAAAAAAAAAAAAAAATTACAAAATTATGATATTTTTTTGCAAATATAAAAAATATTTGATATTATAAGTGAAAAATAAATGGATCTTTAAAAAATTGGAAATTAAATGGAATATTTAATATAATAGGAAATCTTAAATTGGAATTAAATATTATTATTAAAAATTGAAATGAGAATTATTATTTGAATTTTATTTAATTTTAAATTTAAAATTCTTTTCATTGGGTCCGTATATATTTTAAATATTCTTGAATAAATTGGTTGTGGCGTAAGAATATGCGCAAATTTAATGATAAAAAAAAGTGGAGGAGATTAGTTAGAGATTTTGGGCTATGTCGTATTACGGCCGCATACGGAAAAAAAAAATCCAAAACAAATTTTTTGGACGCATGCGCGCGCGGTGCGTGCAGTCCAGGAGCTTTTTCCCCCCAGAAATCCTATTATAGATTTTTTTTAATATAAATAATTTCTTTTTTCCAGCCACTAAATAAGATATTTTTGGGGGGGAGTCCCGGGCATTATTAGAAATGTGGTCATCAAATATTTATGTCTTTTTCGAAAATTTATTGGGATTATTTTTGTAATATTAAATAATTTATAGTGGTCCAAATTCGATATCCCGATATATTCCAAAATATCCGATGGAATAGAAGGATTCGATAATTTCCTAATAATAGATATATTCATTAGGTGATATGATCCATTCAATGCTATAAAATAAATATTTTTATTTCGATTTTATTTAGATATAAATATTAAATAAATAATATATTTTTCTAAAATAATTTTTAAGAATATTATATAATAATAAAAATAAAATATCTAATAATTTATTTATTTATTTTTTAATATCTAAAAAATATTAATAATAAATAGAAAATATAAATCTAAATTTATAAATATTCCAATAAATATGAGAAATTCAAATAATCTATTATTATATTATTAAATATATATCTATTTTTAATAATATTTATTATATTATTTCCTTTTTATTTATACAATAATTCTTTATCTCATTATAAAATCTATATTCATTTATTCCTTATTTCATAATTATTCTTAAACAATTTTTTACTATTTATAAAATCTATAATTCAATATAAATTTCCCCAAATATTTATCTTGAATGATCTTCCCAAAAACCATTTCCTATAAAATAATTAAATAAAATTATCAACCAATATATTTCATAATATAAATTTATATTACATTTAATAATAATCAAAAATTAAATATAAAAGAAAAAAAAATCATTTTTTTTTAAATTATTTTATTTTTCATTCTAATTCATTTTCTTATCTATAATTTTTTATTTTCTAATTTTTCCTATTGTAATCAATTCAATTTGTTTTATTTCCTTTATATTTTTCCAATTTTATATATATATTATGTAAAAACAATAAAAAATCTTAAATCAAAAAAAAAAATAGAAATAAATATAATATTAGTTTTTTCGATTTAAAATAAACCCAAATATATTTTTAATTATCTTAATATAAATCAAATTTGAATATAATATAACTATACTAATATTCAATATATTTCATATTCAATCTACGAAATTTTATTTATATATTTTATATTAAAAAACAATATATTTAATTATTAAATATATTTCAATAATATATAATATTTTATTATATATAAATAAATATCTATATATATATATTATCTAATGATTTTATTTTCAATATAGATATAGATAATATTCAAATTAATCTGCAAAAATATTTTTTATAAATTATAATATATTTTGTTTTATAAATATAATATATTTTAAATATATATATTTTTAAAATTATCAAAAGAAAATAGTTTAAATATAATATATATATATTTAAAATCAATATTTATCTTCGTCCTTTAATTTTATAAATTCATATAAATTCCATATTAATATTATATATTTTTATATAATTAAAAAAATAAAATTTCCAAATTTCCCAATTTTTTACATATATTATGTTTTTTTATATATAATTAGGAATATAATATATAAATATTTGAGAAAAAGAATACGATAGATAGATTATCAAAAAGAAAAATTAAAAAGATAGATACTATAGATATATGATATATTATTAACAAACAAATAAATGGATAGCTAGCTAGATACATAGATAAATTGATTAATTAAATGATTGATTGATAATTAGATAGATAGATCGATAGATCGGTAGATCGATAGATATATAGTCAGGAAAATAAATAGATAAATAGATAGATAGGCAGGTAGATAGATAGATAAATGGATATATAGAGAGATAGAATAGAGAGAAAGAGAGATAGAGAGAGAGAGAGATAGATAAATAGATAGATAGATAGAGAAATAGATAGATAAATAGATATATAAATAAATAGATAGATAGATATTATTATATAATCCTTTAGATTTAAGAATATTTTAAAGAAATTGAGATTTTTCAGGAAATAATAAGATAATATATAATTATACCATATCATTCATAAAAATTAGTTAATAAATAAAAATAAATATATCATAATATTACAAAATAATAATTAGTAATATATATATATATATATAAATATTTAGAATGATAATAAGTTACATTAATTTTATTAAATAACAATTTAATACAATAAATTCAGAATAATTTAAATAATTTTTAATTATATAAAATATTAATAATAAATTATTTCGATATATTTTAATTTTAAAATAAAGCAAAATCTATATATTCTCCGGTAATCAAACGTAGCAATTTCTCCACGGTATTTTTTTCGCTAACCTGGCAACCTCAATACAATTGAACCTCAAAATATCCCAAACGGCATAAGCAATTGCTTGTATATTTTTAACTAACATAGCAAATAGGGACTCTTTAAAATGTCATGATATGATCGATTTCACNACGGCATAAGCAATTGCTTGTATATTTTTAACTAACATAGCAAATAGGGACTCTTTAAAATGTCATGATATGATCGATTTCACACCTAAATCCCTCTAATTTGGCAAACGGTTTTACCTCCTGAAATCCACTAACATGGCAAATAGTCACCTTAAAAAAGTGGCAATTTGACAATCACAAGAATGTAAAACGAGGCTATTAACATAGCAATTAAACAACAGACAAAAAACAATTGCTTATGCCTTGTTGTGACATTTAAGTAAAGAACTATCCAAGTTGCCAGGTTAGTGAAAACATATAGTGGAGAAATTGGTACGTTGGATTACAGGAAAGTAATGACATATTGTATGAAGCCAATTGCCAGGTTAAGAATAGCCAATTTTTCAAACACCTTTCTAGTTTCCCATGGTCAAACAGCCCAATTCTCCCACAATAAAGCCAATTGTCAGGTTAAGAATAGCCAATTTTTCACACACCTTTCTAATTTCCCATGGTCAAACAGCCCAATTCTCCCACAATGAAGCCAATTACCAGGTTAAGAATAGCCAATTTTTCACACACCTTTCTAGTTTCCCATGGTCAAACAGCCCAATTCTCCCACAATGAAGCCAATTGCCATGTTAAGAATAG